>JANIIA010000002.1:62797624-62826820 GCA_027478495.1 Erythroxylum alaternifolium
TAGTTCATTTATTAATTAAAATATAATTCATTTTGTAATTAATTAATTACAATATTTTTTACAAACCAACCACTGTCAATGGTAATGATAATCATTCCTGCCTCTTAACCAACCATCATAATTATAATGATTATATCTATTTTCATTCCTCCCTATATTCATTTCCATTCTCATTTCCATTACCTTCTATGAACCAAGCGCCCCCTTAATACTTTTTTTACTAAAATAAATGTAATATTTGATTATAGAGAAGACCGTATAATATCCCAAAGAAAAAAATACATCAAGACGCACCATTTTAAGCGAGGTTACTTGCTTCTGAAACGTTAAAGAGAAAAGGAAATAGACAGGCTAGGCAGAGTAGAAATGAAATCATAGAAAAGGTCACTGTTTGGGACAGTCCTTTTATTCCACTTGTTTTTCGCTTCACGTGATTAACAATTTCACAGATCCGTTCAGTTTTTGAATCCTGACCCCCTCATAGTTGATCGCCATTCACCAATCTCCCAATCAATAATTGCGCATATAAAATTTGCAAAAGGTTTGATGACCAAGCGTGCTTCTGCTATATCAAAAGGGTACTGCACACCAACTAATTTCCGCTGATCTCCCACAGAGACAAAGCATTTTCCACCTAAAACATGCACCCTAGTGAGCAAATATGTTTGTCATGCGTTCCTCTTTCAATTTTTGCAAGCCGGTCAGTAGGTTCTACTCCTTCAGGTTCTACTCGCCTTCCAAGCTTTGAGCCTCCTTCAGGTTCTACTCCTTTTTCCTTTTTCATAATTTCCCCTATTCCTTTTAAGGGAATCATTCATCTCAAATTAAGGTATTCAATGGAAGCCAACCCCAGTTAACTTTGAAAAACTCATTCCAATACAGAAACAGAAAAGCATCAAGATGAGTTTTATCTAGTAATTTCTCGACATGCAACAAGATCTTCCTCTTTCCAATCCATTTCTTATTGTTAATATAGGATAAGATGAGCCATGGGTAACAGTATTGCAAAATAGAGCTAGAATCCATGGAAACAACAATCTTGCCAAGGCAACATCATATATTGCTTGTTCCCTTCTGGTATTGGTGGGACTCATGTAATATCTCAACCGACTGATTGCCTTTTCATTTATTTGTCCACAATTAAAGCAGCCTGCTAGTAACTCCTTTTCTGCAATTCAGGCTGAGGCGACAATAAACAAAAACAAAATCCCATCCTCCACATAACACTAACAAAATTGCTCAGCCGCAAGGCAGGACTTAAGCAAACAAATATATAGCTTGATATCCAGAAATCGGATATAAAGCCGAATAATTAACTCTTCAACCCGAACTGCAACCACCAGTGCTATATCATCAAATGAGATTGTTACATAAGAGGTGGAGTTCCGCAAAGCACTTGCATTTCAAAATCGATTTGAGTTCTACCAAAGTAGCAAAAGCTAAAGAGTATGAAATCTCAAATTTAACCTAATTTTATAATATTAATCATTAATCTTGTAACATTCTTTAATCGGTTAACAGGCTTACATGAAAAATATTTATACATTAAAATTATTTAAAATTACCAAGCTAACCAATTAACTTTTCTAAGTTCTTTCCAACAATCTACGGAAAGAATCTAAGTTGTTGTAAGAGAAAAGGGTTTCAAGAATTTTACAAGGTATCCACAGAAGACACTCTATATCTTAGTAGCAGCCAGGACTTGATTTTTGTTAGAGCAGGAATGATGCGAGTGAGAGGCGTTTTGGGTCTTAACAACCTCAGCAGCAACAGCAGTTGCGAGGGCAATCGTCAAAGCATACTTTTTCTGGTTCTCTATTGCTTCACTGAGCACTCTTTTGAGGTGTTGGAAGTGCATGGCATTGATTAAAATGCATGTCTAGTGGATAAAGTGAGAAGAAATATCTTAACGTAATTTGAACAAAAAATATCAATTGCCAGAATGAAAAATGTTCAAAATCAAACCTTTCCTGCTTTGATTTTTTATTTTTCCTCGCAGGAAAAGAATCTCTTCACCTAATTAAACTAGGAACAATCCTTTTTCCAATGATTATCATCTTCTATAATTTACCATAGCTGATATCTTTTCAAGAGGTAGAAGATGAATATATATTCCACATCAAAGCACCGAGAGGTGTGACCGCCGCCACCGCTTAGATAGATGGTAAATAGATCTGTTGGCCTTCTCACTACAACGGGCATATGATTAGATCGTCTTCATCTGTTAGGGTTTTTGATTGGAGTGAGATTTCAATTTTAATCTTTTTTGCAACTACCAAAAGTGCTTCTCACCACAACTCTACTCTTGCTCCATCTATCTAAAGTTGCATTTAGGGAGCGGTTAGTTCTCGTGGGAGAATGATAATAGGAATGAGAATGAATATACTGAAAAATGAGAATGGATATTATCATTATAATTATGATGGTTGGTTAAGAGGAAAGAATGATTACCGTTACCATTACCATTGATAGTGGTTGGTTCGTAAAAAATATTAAGATTAAAATATTATAATTCAATATTTAATTAATTACAATATTTTAATAAATGAATAAATTATATTTTAATTAATTATATTATAACTAATTAATTCATTATTTTTAGTTAATTATAATGTAATTAATTAATTAATTACAATATTTTAATTAATGAATAAATTATATTTTAATTAATTATATTGTAATTAATTATAATGTAATTAATTAATTATTACTATTATTTTAATTAATTATAATATAATTAATTAATTTAAAAAAAGGAGTCATTACTAAGGAATGAATTTCATTCTTCTACTAAATGAAGGAGATAGAGGATTCTCCAAAAGTGGGATATCAAACTATTACTCCTATAATCATAATCAACAACTAACCACTCATTTTTCATTCCTTACCTATTAACCCCTTCCCAAACCCATCAATCAAGCACTCCTTTAGTATCAATGACTAGGGTTTTGCACATGCATCTTCAACAGATGGGTAAGTTTGAAATACCCAAGTAAGTTTTTTTAATCAATTTTTTGAATATTATACATGGATTAATTTTGTTCAATTTTAAATGAGTTTAGTAATTTTCACTTAATTTTTGCTCAATTTTTGCTCCAAATTTCTCACACCAAGTACACTTTCTTACTCTCAATTCTGTTTTTGCTTGATTCTGCTTATAAGAGTATTGTTCCTCTAGGTTTTAGATTCAAGCTAGTTGCATCAATTATGTTTGATTTTGATCGTGAGGATTAAATAGATTTTATCATTTCATGTTGCTATATGTTATGTGACTTCGTAGCCTTTCTAGTGATAAAATTATGAGTTGTGAATTTGTGATTGTGCTACTCATTTAAAAATGTTATTGTGCTTCTTCTTGATCTTATTTTGATACCATCAAATTGTGTCATCGAAGATAAGAAAAGAGCAAGATGGATAAATTATGCTATAATAGCAAAATGGTTTTCTATCTTCAATTTGCTATGATTTTGTGTCATTTGATGACATCATTGTGCTCCTTATTAGTTAACAAAATGAGATATTTGTATAAAACTAATGTTTCTTTGCATTTTTGTTTTGGATTTTGTTAGTTCTGTACAGCATTATAATTTGCTCAGCACCATCATTGACAACAACAATCTTTTCTCCATCCATTAAACAGCCAAACAAAAAAATTTCTTCTTAACTTTTATTGTTCTTTTATTTTTCTTTTCGGTTCCTATTTCATATCTTCTTTAGTTCTATTTTATTTATTTATTTAGTTACTTATTTAATTATATTTACCATATCAATTTTCATATCTTCTCTTTTAACTTGCATCACTTTTTCATTGTCACATTTGTATGTGGCTCTATCGAAAATAATCTCTCTACTATGTAGAAATACCGTTGCATACTATTAGACATTTCCAAATCCCGCTTTAATGCCAGACTCGAACTGAGTGTGATTATGATGATCAAATACTGACTTATCAAAGGACTTTATTTATGTTAAAAGGTCGGCAATCTCAACTCCATTAGCCTTATGATGAAGGACAGTTTAGCTTCACAACAATTAGTTCAAACATTTTATTGCTATTTTTAATAATTTTAACTAATATTATAAAATTAGGTACATTTTTAAATTTTACCTATAATTTACTCAAAATAAAAAGAATCACTTTGATTGTTGACAAGAAGCAAGTATCCATGGGTATCCACCAGTAAAAACTGAAACATCCTACAAAACAAAGTAAATTCCCATGCCACAGAAGCAAGATTGCTGAGACAAAGTATATAATGGAAGTAACAGTATTGCCTTCTGCAGCCAAAATATCATGTTTTAGAAAACATTGGGAATGAATGCAGCTTGAAGTTGAAGGATGGAAATTCTTTAACACAAACTATAATCGATTGCAGTCAACCTTTACTACAAGGTCAACCTGGTGTAGTGTGTCAATATATGAGAAGGCAGGAAAAAGCCATTTGCCTTCAATTCAAGACGGAACAAGGAATATCATCCTAATACCACTCAAGGTAAACACAAGTATTGACCTGATACAAGATCACCATACCGATAATTATAGGAGGATTCAGGAAAAGGAAAATGGGAAAAAGAAACGAGAAACGAGAAAATGACTACCAAAAAGTAAACAAGAAAATGAATACAGTAAAGTTGACAATATGATAGCTGTCTAATAGTGTCTACTATAACTAATGAGGATTAAACTTTTTCCAAAGAAGCATCGTCTTCATTCCAGGACCAATGTTCCCACAGAGTTGAAATATACTACTCCCTGGGATGACAAGAAAGTTGTCAGAACAAAGGAAACCGTGCAAGTCATCAGGAACGATTAATGTGAAACTCACATTTGGCTATGAGTGTGAATCATAAGGCAATCTGACTATCCAAGATAATTCAATTAGGTTATAACCATAAATATGCAACATTTTCCAAGTCACAAAGACAACTGACTCCAGACATAACCGTCTCAAGCCGTCAAAACATAGAAAAGATGTGCACATTAGCAAACACAAAAATCCAAGGAATATGCTTAAATGCTCCATAACAAGTCCCATGTTTCTTAGCTTTTTTCTATTGAACAGACCTAGAATTTTCCCATCAAACCCATTTATGTTTTACATACATGTAACTTACCATGAAGACCAATAGTGTACACAAACTCGAAGTTTCATGTTAAATACAAATCGGAGAACTCTGTAAAGAACAGATCAACAAAGATGGCAGAACATCTAACTTCAACCCCAAAGTTGGAGGGATCTATCCAGTATCATAAGGTATGAATAGATAAGCTTAAATAAACTAAAATTTAAATCAGTATAGAGAAATTCCCCAAAAAATAAGACACTGTACATTCAACAGCGCATTCCCTCATCCTAGAACAAGCATCTGAAAGTTGAGGATGGAATAGAACCATCTCTAAGCTGATCCCTGTCTTTAGCAAGTTACTACTAACAAGTAACTAATTTCTGCCTCCACTAGTTGAAATTGAGTACCAGGACGGATTTCACTAAACATTCACTAGCCAATCCCAAAAGAAAGTTTTAAAAGCAAGGGAAATCGGTTAAAGAATAAACCATATTAGCCTAAAAAAGAACACATACCACTTAATAAGCCACCCAAAAAGGAAATGCTGCATAATGGGCACTTTCTCCAGAACCTCCACCTTGTACATCTTAAGCAGACCACTATTCACCTTGTTCCAAGTATGTACTCCACTGATATCATCCAACAAAGGCGAATGCTCCGCGAACAAACCCTTCTTTACCTTCTTAATAAATGCAATGCACGACAGATACATAAACTCATTCGAGAAATTCTCCAAAATATCCTCATTATGAATCGATTTAGGTTTCATATACTTGTGATCAATCAACTGCGACGCTCCAAATATAAACGGCAAGAAATGGTAATCATCGAGCCCCCACACTCCATGAGATCCAGCGGGCTCCAAACTATAAACCAATTGCAGTTTCCTCATCAACTCAAGGTACTTCACAAAAACCCTAGCCACTACACCATGATAATCTTCTTCTTTAATCACCCCCATTCTCGCGAGACAATAAAGCCAAGCAGCAAAATTCGTCTCGTGACCAGTACCATAATCGATCCGACTCGAATTACCGAAACTGTCGTTGAAGTAAGGAACAATCTCGACTGTCGAAAATTTAAGATCATCGGGTAAAAATCGAAGCATTAGAGACTCACTGTTCTCCACAAGACGTTCGTGCCAGGTTCTGTACGAGACGTTACCGTACCGAGCGGCTTGTTGAGCAGGTGGGATTTCGTCGACCCACTGCGTCAGGGTTTCGATGATTGAGACGATTGACTTCACAGCTAAGGATTCAAGGCAGGTGTCGGAGATTTTGTGGCCTCGGATGGACTCGGAGAGAGCGACTACGAAACCAAGGAAGTTCTTGCTGGAATCGGAGTCGTGGAATCGGCGGATATCGTCGGTAGACTGGATTTTCTTGGACGGAGATTGGAAATTGTAGGGTGGAGAAATGGTGGGGACTTTTTCGGCCTTAGGGACGGGGGCAAGGATTATGGCCTGAGAGTTGTTGGGAGGGAGGTTGACGGCCGGAGCGCGGATTGGACGGTAGATAGGCGGTGGAGAGGTTTCGGACCAGGAGGTCTGCGGCGGTGGAGGGTAGGAGGTTGGGCCGCCACACTTGACGCAAGTGTTGATTGTACATGTTGACTGAGAATAGCTGGGATGGTCGCGTTTCTCCGGTGGCTGGTGGCCGCTGGGGCCTTCCATGGCTGTGGGGCTCGGCGTAGAGAGCGTACGAAATGGAAAGTGCAGAGATTGGAGGTTGCTGCTGATAGCACAGTTTAAGCTTTAAGCTAAAAGAGATGATTGATTCTGATCACCCTTCGATACAAAATTTATGAACTAACTTTAAAGGCATTTTATACAGTTGGTACTGAAGTGGATCGCGTTGGATCTTGGGCTAGATCGAGTTTTGAGTTGTTGGCCCGAATAAACTCAATCGGGCTGCTATCGTCATCACCTTCCATCGACGTCATCATTGTCGGCCCCTATCGCTCCTGCTGGTGGGCCTCGGAACTACCATTACCAATAATATTAACAAACAAACTAACACATCAAATATGTAGCAGAATCCTACACGGTAGATGGAGGATTTCACCACATGGAACGAGACTGAGATTGATAAGAGATGAGACAATTTGCAGCTTCGCTGATAAATGACGAGACACTCGTTACTTCACCAAGAGACAATGACTAAAAGATGACAATGATGACACGAGGTTGGCTGGCTTTTACTAGGGCTACTTCAAGACTACCAAAGAACTTCGCTGGGGTTGTTTTGCTGGTCATGTGTTTTTTAAATAAAAAAGTTTTAACTTAACATAAATTTCAGTCAATTTTAACCAAACGTATTAATTTCAGACAAGAAATTTTTTGTCACACCTTAAATAATTAATTTTACACTATATAAGTTATTTTAAAAAAATATTTATATAAATTTCAATATTAAATGCCTGTATATATTTTCTAACACGAATATTTTTATTTTTATCATACATTAATTTTGACATTTTTTTAATAGAGGAACTCACAGTCGCTATCTTTTGGATGCGCACTGAGTAAATCTTCGGATTAACGCAATAGCCTGCAAATCACGCCAATCAGGTACTTCACACTAGGCAAGCTCTGTACGACATGCTCGATCGAGAGAATATAGGTAGGGGGATTCGAACACAAGATCTTTTGACCCCATACTCTCATTCCACCAACTCAACCACCCCTTAGGGGCAATTTTGACATTATTGATAAAGCTTATTTATAAAAGTCTCGTCAACAAATACTAATATTTATAGTTAATTTATAAATATTAAATTTTATAAGTAGAAAATGCAAATTGCCCCTAAAATTTGTAAAGAATATAAGTTATTCATTGTCATGACTTCTAATACCACTTTATATCTTAATGTTTATAAACTAATATTGCCTAAAAGTCCATTTTTAACCTCAACGTTTATAACAAAATATAAAACAGACCTAATATTTCGAAGCATTAAAATTGAACCTCAATATCTTCAGAACTTTCAAAATAGGCCCTAAATAGATAGACATTTTAACAAGTTAACTTTCTATTAGTTAAACACCACCTCAATGCTAAAGTGACATTATTTTTTATTTCTAAGATATATAAATATGACCTTCATTGTCATATGGCAATTGAGACTCACTGTTTAAAATATATAAATATAAGGTTCATCACGTGGCAAGTAAGACCTACTGTCTAAAATGTATAAACAGTGGTCTTTATTGTCATGTGCCTGTGAGATCTACTTTTTAATTAATTTAAAAAATTAATTATGTGAAAGTGAGGCTAACTTTCTATTTAAAAATATATAAATAATGTCATGTCATCATTTACATAGCATTTAATTGACATGGAGTTAACTGCGTTAAATTTTTAGTCGGTCTATTTTAAACATTTTGAAAATGTTAGGGTTCAATTTGTATACAGTTTTAAACATTTTGAAAACGTTGGGGTGGAATTTGAACATTTTAAAACATTAAGATTCAAGTTGTATTTTATTGTAAATGTTGAAGTTAAAAATACACTTTTGGCCATATAGGCCCTGTTTGGCAATCAGCTGATTGCAATAGCTGTTAGCTGATTCTATTAGCTGTTAATTAATAGCTGATTCTATCAGCTGATTTGACCAGCGGATTGCATTAACTGTTTGTTAGAGATGTTTGGTAAAATTAGCTGTTTAATATTAGTTGTTTATGTGTAAAATGACTTATAAGGACATGATTTCAAAAAAATTATAAGGGTATGAATATTATATATCATAGTATTTTGTTGAATATTTTCATAAGAATTTAGATTTTTAAAAAATCATGTTTATCTGTACTGTTTTATCATTTATAAAAATTTATACAACTATTTTTATTTTTATTTTTATTTAAGGACTATATTTTATTTCTAATATATAACTACACAAAGGGTAAGTTTGACATTTAATACTAAAAATTTTAGCTTATTAACGAAAACGCTCCTACAGAGGAGCGTTTTCGTTTTTAGCTGTTTGCAACTGAACAGCTGTTAAAAAAGCTAATAACCAAACGATTTTTATGGCTGTTTGAAAAGTCAAACAGCCATACACAGCCAATCAGCTAAAAGATTAGCTGATTGGCTGTGTACCAAACGAAGCCTTAGTTTGTTTATGGTCACATAGTTCCAATCTCTGCTGTCACAAAGCATTTTGGTATTTTTAGAAACTCACTCATTTGCAAAACAGAAATTGCTCACATGAGGTCTTAGGTTCGAGTCTCGGCAGCAGCAACGTGAAAGTTTCATCCAATGTGGTAGCTCTTTTTATGCACCGAGTAAAAGTTTCATCCAATGTGATAGCTCCTTGTGTGCATCGAGCACAGGGCTCCCTCTTTAAAAAATTGAGTGAGATTAAACCGTGATTTACTCCTCCATCACTCTATCCGGCCAGGGTGTGGGGGTACTTAGGATGGACGATTTCACCTTTTGAGTACAGTGCAAGAAAGAGCTCATATGAATTCACTAAGAGATGGATTAATTTTTTAACTTTAAATTCTTTAACGAAGGATAATCTTTTTCGATCATACTTTAAATTCTTTAATTTTGTTTCATCTTTGGATAATTTAATACTGATTAAAACGTTTAAACCTTAAATTTTTTATCTTATTGGTTTAAATTTTGATTCGGTTTTTAAAACATTAGAAAATATCTAAAGATTAAGATGGATAACCATGGGATTATGTATTCAAGCAAACAAAATTACCAATTATATATAAGTGGTCATTTGCAAAATTAGAGTGTCTGGTACTCAGTTAATTACACTTTTGCTTGGTAAAATGTTGAGATGAAGACCATTCTGTATCCATTTCTTTTTCTTTTGCTCCATTTGTGAGAAAGGCCAAAAGTGATTCAAAATCATGAAATTGGAAGAACAAAGCAAACTGGGTAGAGTGTGTTTGACCTAAATAATGACCAAGAAGAACGGCAGGACAGGAACCTGAAATACCTTTTCTTTTCATTAGTAAGGAATCCTAAGGCCAGAAGGCTGATGTCCATTGCCAATCTGACAGCGTCACTGTCCCCCAAAAGCAAGGACTCCTAGGAACTGAAAACGACTAGCCGCTTCTGACATTCAAACGACGGCGTTTCAGTCGTTACTTGTCGGCCTGTCGGTTGCTGTTTTTAACTAAAGGTTGATCGTAAATTGCCCCCTTTAAATTGCTTAGGCCATTCATATTCCAAAAAGGGTCAGTCTCCATTTCAAAGCTCTGTTTGCTTTTTAAAACATATAGTAAAATCAGATGGAATATATATCATGCTTGTTGATTCCTTTCATGTCGTCAGGTTTCTGAAAGAAATTACAATGGCGTGACTACGGGAATCCTTTTCTGTTGGGATTGCTCTGAATTTCTGTACCATAGGCGATTTCTTGGTCCCCACTCTCTATGTGTGTTTGACTGAAGGCCCAGGGGCCATGTTTATATATATAAGAAACGTATCTTTATATATCATTGTGCATTCTCAAGGCTTTCTCTCTAACTCTCTGGTAAATGACTATATGTGTTGATCTCTCTTCTTCCATGCTTTTCGGTTGGTCTGACCCTTCTTTTCTGATCTGGGTTCTTCATTAACTCTTCTTTTCATGCATATGATCAAACAAGTTCTCTCTTTCCTGTATGCACGTCAAGCAATTAAAGAAAGGCCATGCCTATAAAAGTTGACGATTAAGAGGGTAACAGTCCGTATATTTTGAGACCCAAATCGTCAGACTTTGCCGGGTATAGACTACAAACCTAACCTGTGCAGTGTATCCCATACAAAGTTCCGTTCTTTTGTTCAGGTTTGATAATATATATCCTTTTGTTCTTTTCATGTCTTGTATTGAATGTTAATCTACTCTTCTATTTGTACATCCACCTAGCTCCTAGCTAGCTGGCTATATATGGAAGCTTGGTATTCTAGTATTCTTATCATTTCCTCGGGTCTTGTCCTTTTAGCTTCATTTTCACTCACACATGTATTCTTACAATTTCCTCACATCTTCTGTGGTCTTACTGTCTGATAGATACAATTACAAAACATCACTGCGTCTGTGTCACTGTTTTGTTTGTTTCCTTCCCCTTACTACAAATTCCCACGCACAATCTTCCATTTCTCTACTACCTGATTCTGTCTATACTTTTGAATTGCTGTTTTTCTAATATAAGACTTTATACCTCTTCCAATACTGTTGGACACTTACTCTTCTTCCTTTTCTTTGAGCACTCAACAGAAGCTGATCATTTTCGGAGAAAACATGCAGGTGGCGAAGAAATCATCAGGAGTTGGCATGTCAAGCGCTGTGGCAATCAACACCGAGCCTCCTACATCAACAATGAACCTCAACAACCCCTATGAGATCGTGAGGCAGCTGGTTTCTGGCAATGCGGTGGTGGTGTTTAGCGTGAGTGGTTGTTGCATGTGCACCGTGGCCAAGCGCCTCCTCTTCAGCCTTGGCGTTGGTCCGACCGTCGTGGAGCTCGACCACCACTCTACTGGGCCAGACATTCAGGCACTCCTCTTCCAGCTTGTGTCTGACGGTCAGCAGCCTGTACCTTCGGTGTTTGTGGGTGGAAAGTTTCTTGGTGGCATTGAGACTCTCATGGCCTGTCACATTAATGGCACCCTCGTCCCTTTGCTCAAAGATGCTGGTGCTCTTTGGCTCTGAGCCCGTTGACACTAAATTTAATACAATCAACTGCATGAATTTAGTTTTTACACATTGTACAGACTACTACTGCTGCTAAATGGTTGAAGGTGAAAAGAGCACTGAGACAAACTAATTTCTTGCTTGTTAGTTCCAAAGATCGGAAGTCTTTATTTTGAAGAAATGAAATCATTACAAACTTTACATACATTTTTTATTGATGTCTTAAAATTTCGTGGTGATGTTTATGAGTATGTTGTGGAGGCTTCTTGCCGGTGATTATGGGGTAAGAGGTGATACGAAAAGCATCACATTCACATGCAAAAAACAATACAATACATACACGTCATTGTTCGGTATTATACGAACTGGACACTGATGGCATGAAAGAAACGGTAATTCTTGACCAACGAACCAACCTTTGAAGGAAAATAATGGCTAACTTGGAATTCAAGGATTCATTGTTAGAGATAAAACGAAAGGAGGGATCTTTTCAGTAGTTTTACTGTAAAGATCCCTTAATTCAGACAGTAATACTGTTGTTAAGTGGATATAAAACAAAAGGAGGGATTTTTTCAGTTGAGAAAATGTAAGGCTTTGGTTTGGAACTATGAAAATGAAGGCACGTTAGGATCGATGATGCAAGTTGGGAGACAGAGACAGAGACAGGTGCTTCTCAGAACCTCGTCAGCATCAGTCAAAGTGGAAAAAGTTTTTCTACCCAAAAAAAAAAAGGAAAAAGTTTAAATGTTTTCACCATATTAATGGTTTCTTTCCCTTCATCCCAACTCATGTTCCCTTTTTCTTCAATAGTTTAGGTCTAGGCCTTTGGGGCCGTCCACTTGAATCAGACGTTCAAGAACCAACATACCAAGCAAAGATATATCAAGTAATCATATTTATGGAAATTTCAAAATTTAAGAAAACAAAGCCTCTTCTTCAACGGTTTCACATCGCCTCTTGTCTTTGATTGGCTTGCTTGTAACACCCATCGTTGACTTTTTGTTCTGATTTTGCTTGAATCTACCATATTTAATGACTCACAGTTGGATTGGCTAGCCCACGGTTTTATTACAAGAAGTTATAATGGAAATTATCATTCTTTGGACTTCATTACATTAGCTTATAAAGGAACAGTCTTGTGAATCAGTTTCGACGCTTTTCGATCTTCTTTGCTCTCAACGCCAGGAAAGTGTGTTTTCTCTCACTTTCTTGGTAATCAAATATATTTCTTGCTTAGGACTGCCCTGTGCGTAACTTTGCCCCGTTTGTTTTGCGATTTGTGATGGTGAACTCGGAATCGAAAAAGAAGGAGGAGAAGGAGGCTAAGAGTGAGAGATCAAAATGGGTGGGAATTGGCGCTGTTCTTGCCCTAATTATTGCTTTAGCTGTGGCTGTTTCGACTGGTAATCCTAAGGTCTCGCTGTTTGGATCGCTTAATCGGTCCTGTAATTGTACTCAGGTGTGATCTCTTTCGGATTATATTTGGCAATGTCGCGATGATTGAGATTAATGCTCTATGTTGGCTTTTGATTTAGTAGTTTGGCAGTCTATCTCTATTGTCTCTAATGGGTTGGTTTACTTCCTGTAGAAATATATCGGTACAGTGGAAGATTGTTGCTGCGATTATGAGACAGTTGACCGTTTAAATGAGCAAGTGTTGTATCCTTCTCTCCAGCAGCTTGTCAAGACCCCCTTTTTCCGATATTTCAAGGTTCTTTTGCTATTACTATTCTGGAAAGTCTCTGGTTGGTTGTTAATGGACTGGATGAATGTTGAAGTTGGGTACTGTTTAATTTATTTGATTTTTTTTTCTTATGCACGTGAAAATGACTAACCAGATATTTAGTTGCTTTTAAGTTTTATCGATTGGTAAGCATTGTGTTGAGCATTCAATAAATCGTATAAACCGAGTGGTTGTGACTGTATTGATTGCATGCTTCAAGGAGAAATTTAGTATTTGTTCTGTTGTTCAACACAATGAGCAGAGTGATTTAAGCACATGGGTTTTCATGACTCAGTGCTCATAAATGTGCGAAAACTGGATATTCTAGTGTGTATTTGGATTAGATTCTCATTTTCTGGTTACTTTTAAAATGTTTTCCAAATCATAGTTTTGGGGTTTTGGATTGAACCCAGTTTTTACAGATTTTTCTGAGCACTCTTGACTATCTAAATATGGTAGGTTAAGTTGTGGTGTGACTGCCCTTTCTGGCCTGACGATGGCATGTGCCGCTTGAGGGATTGCAGTGTTTGTGAGTGTCCAGAAAGTGAGTTCCCTGCGTCATTTAAGAAGGCCATCCGCCATGGCCTTTCATCCGAAGATCTAGTTTGTCAAGAAGGAAAGCCACAAGCTGCTGTAGATCGTACCCTGGACAGAAAGGCTTTTAGGGAATGGACTGAAATAGATAATCCCTGGACACATGATGACGAGACTGATAATGGTGCATATCCTTTCTGTTCAAGTGTAATTGAATAACATAAATTATTGTTGTTACAATTTTTTTTAATGCTTTCATCCTTTTCAACTTTTTTGTTTTTGCACTGATAAATACTGCAGATATCAAATGATAATAACTTTAATTCCATCCTTATTCATTTCACGTTCACTTGAGCAACTATCAGTTCTTTCTCCAACAGATTGCCTTTTGTTAATTTAAAATCCTGTGCTCCCAAATTTTTGACTGAAAAACTAGTAAATGTCTCACTTTTGCAGCTGAATTGACGTATGTGAATCTTCAATTGAACCCTGAACGCTATACTGGATATACTGGTTCATCAGCGAGAAGGATATGGGATGCTGTCTACTCTGAGAATTGTCCCAAATGTGAGTTCTTGTCTTCAATTATCTTTTTTATTTTCGTTTTTTTTCTGATTCTTGTTGCTGCTATCTCACATTAAATCACAAAAACAAAGACAGACCAGCTGCTTTTATTTTGTTGAGAAACCAAAAGCTGCTGCCATTCGTTAATTATACTAAAGTGTCAATCTTTATGGATATTGTTTGTGTATTTAATTTTCATCCTTTCCTTCCTAGCAAGGTTGTATGATGCCAGTAGTCATCTTATGTATTTAAAATGGAATGTTGCAGATCCATCTGAAGAGTTATGTCAAGAAGAAAGAATATTGTACAAATTGATATCTGGTCTTCACTCCTCTATTTCAATCCATATAGCAGCCGATTATTTACTTGATGAAGCTAAAAACATGGTATGATTTTGAATTTCTGCTTTTCAAGCTTTAAATTGTTGACCAGGGCCTTGCCAGACCACAATTACATTGGTATCTACTTTGTCCTTTGAACACTATGCTCTGGATCTCTCTTAGTTATTGGCTTAAACATAGTCCGGGAGCTTTAAGAACTTTAAACTTGAAATTCTGGAGTTACATTATATGTTGATGATTTGGATTTTATGAATTCTATGTATTTAACTAGTTGTGAGTGGTAGAAGATGAGAACTTATGCCTGCTGATCTAGAACAAAGGTTGCCATGTAGGAGATTGTTGTACATGCGCTTTAACTTGTAAATGTACATCATGCATTACTTTTATAGTTTTTCTTCTTGTTGCAGTGGGGTCAAAATTTGACTTTGATGTATGATCGGGTCATGAGGTATCCAGATCGTGTTAGAAACCTATACTTCACTTATCTCTTTGTTCTCCGAGCTGTAACAAAGGTGAGTAATGGAAATGCTGATCTTAAGTTACTAACTGATACACGTGCTCTTTCATTCCACATTGGCTACTGTCTTTTGCTGATGACATATTGTTTTTCCGGACATTATTTCCTCCCAAATGTCTATCATTTCATTTTAGGCAGCAGAGTACTTGGAACAGGCTGATTATGATACGGGTAACCCTACTGAGGACCTGAGGACAGTGTCTTTGGTCAGACAATTACTCTATAATGAAGACCTTCAAACAGCATGCCCACTGCCATTTGATGAAGCTAAGTTGTGGAAAGGCCAACGGGGACCTGAACTGAAACAAAAGATTCAAGGGCAATTCCTGAATATTAGGTCAAAATTCTGTTTGTTGGTCTTTCTCCTAACTTCTTTTTAAATGTATTTTGGAACACCTTTGTCAGATAAATGGTAAAATTTAATATATCTCAATAGCAAGAAAAATGATATAATGTTGCTAGCACATGACATTCAAGCAGACTTCAGGATGTTGCAAATTATGACCAATTCCTTTCGCGATTGCAGTGCATTGATGGACTGTGTTGGGTGTGAAAAGTGTCGACTTTGGGGAAAGCTCCAGATTCTCGGTCTTGGAACTGCTCTGAAAATCCTCTTCTCTGAAAATGGACATCAGGACTTGGTTCAGAGTGTAAGTATATGCACTTAATGGAGTTCAATATAAGCTCTTTCTTGTTTTAATGGTGTGTACATGTACTTCTTTTGCTTTTTGGTGCATGAAATTTTTCTATAGTTATATTAGACTTGTAGGTTTAAATCTTCTGGTAATGCTGTCCACCCTGTATCTGGATGTGTCTGGTAGTCGTTGTATCCTTGCTGAAAATTACTTTTTATTGGCTCTCAGCTGCAACTACAAAGGAACGAAGTAATTGCCCTTGTGAATCTGCTCAACCGACTATCTGAATCTCTCAAATTTGTTCATGAGAAGGGACCTATTGTTGAAATGACGATGGGAAAACAATACGCTTCACCAACTGCTCTCGTTAATCTATGTCAGAGGGTGTGGACATCTTTATTCAAGTCATAGTAAGCGGTTCCTTTCTTCTGTGGCTAAGCAGAATGGTTTGTTTTCACGTCATTGTACTGTTGTTTGCTGGCCTTGTACTTTTGGTGATTATGCTTTGTGTGCAGGTAGTTGTTGATGATTCGGACCTGGAGGTCAAATATACTTACCAAATATAGGATTAGGATCACAGATTTGCAATTTTGAGAAGTTAGAAGAATCACATACTGGAATACAAACGAAGTGAACCGTTTGTTTTCCATTTCACAGAAGACAGCTGCGAATTGTACTCACTATCAAGTGCTTTCAGTTCCCAATTTGAGAGAAAAAGGAGGAAGCAATTCAATACCTTCCCTTTGAACTAATGCAATGTTTCTGGTCAATTTTTCTGTAGCAAGTTGGACTGTATAATGAACATGGAGATTGGAAATTCTCTTTTAACAGGAAGGCAAAAGAAAAGAAAAAAAAACATTCAAGTGTGAACCATAAGAATCCGAATGCATGTTACTCCAATTACCATCTTTTCAGTTCCTGCAATTATCTTCTTACAACAAATCAAACATTTTGGCAGATCATATTTGAAGGACAGGAGCATGTTTATTGCATCAAAAGCGTAGTAAATGATCTTAGACGAGCGGCGTAGCATCGGAGATCGTTACTTTGGCAAAGCAAAATGGAAAGTCAAACGAATTTGCTAGATCGAAAGCTATCAATCTGTCCCAGCACCACTTAAATAGTACTTAAAAGTCTACGCAGAATAAAGATCACTGAACTACCAAACTTACTCGCCCGTCACTGTGCCAATAGCATGACACTGATGCATAATGTTCTTAGTAAATGCAATCAATCTGGAGGATGCGTCAATCTCAAAGTTTCTTGGCACCACGATCTCAAATCTATTGTCTTTGGCCACTAGTTCTTCAAAAAGTTTGGCCATTTTCACATGGCTTCTTAGGAAGTTCCTAAGGTTTCGAACTCCATAACTCCTTAGCACAAGCCACAGCTTCATGGACCGAAACCTTTTGCCCAAGGTAATTTGCCAGTCTTTATGGTCCACAACTTTCTGTGAACTTGTAGCTTTGTTCTTCAAGACCTCAAGATCTGTTGAAAGTGACTTCCTTAGAGCATTTGGATCCTTTAACCATAGGCAACAACCGTCTAAATTTGTGAAGAACCATTTATGGGCATTGAGGCTAAATGAGTCTGCAGCCTCCATACCATCCATAAATTCTCTATAACTCTGGCCATATACAGGCACTTCCAGCATATGCCGCATCCACATGTACCCAGAGACCATAACAAGAAGCGATTTCACATGTGGCTACATCCACATGTTACCACAGACCATAACAAGAAGCGATTTCATATAATGGCCTCAGTGGATCTACTGCTGTTGTAGAAGTCGTCCCTACAGTGAGACACAGAAATAAGGGGATCAATCCAGCTTTTATGTCTGAACTGTTAGACGTGCCTAAAAATTTGTTGTTTTAGTTTCAAGTTTATTTTCTTATCATTAGAAAATAGTATAACGTTATCTATATTTTCAAGTTAGAAAGTTGTTAGTAGTTGCTGAATATACCAGATCTTCTATATTCTATGCAAGAACCCTGCTCTATTTATTAATCTAAGAAATAAAGTTTGTTATATCACTTGTATCTGGATGCCACTTATCATAGTCAATTTCTTCTTCACGACACTGTTGCTAGCTCCAATCATGTCCCACAGCCACAATACCCACAAGCAATCACATTAAACCAGTAATATAGCATTTTGTCTTGAGGGATCTATGAGATAGCGAAACAAAAACACAAACCTAATTTACAATACAGAATTACAACCATCTTCAAGCAATGGAGATTGAAACACAACTATCTCAAAGTATACCACCAAAAACTATCAAGTTTGGGCTATCGAATGAATGCTCATTTTGATACTATGAATGTTTGGGAAGACGTAGAAGAAGATTATGAAGTGCTTCCATTGCCAACAAATCCTACAATGACTCAAATCAAACAAAGAAAGAAAAAATAAGAAATCTAAAGCTAAAGTCTGCTTGTTTTCTGCTATTTCAAATATCATATTCACAAGAATTATGAATCTAGAGTAAGCAAAGGATATCTGGGATTACCTCAGAAAGGAATACCAAGGCAATGAAAGAACAAAGAGTATGCAAGTGCTCAACTTGATCAAATAATTTGAAACGCTGAAGATGAAAGAGTCAGAAACCATTAAAGAATACTTTGACAAGTTGTTCGGCATAATAAACACGGTAAGGTTATTAGGTAAGGATTTTTCTAATGAACGAATAGTGTAAAAAGTTTTTGTAACCTTAGCTGAAAATTATTATTATAAAATTTCTGCATTGGAAGAAGCTAAGGTTCTATTAAGCATGTCTTTGGCAGAATTAGGAAATGCACTGCAGACACAAAAACAAATGAGGAGGATGAGAGAAGAAGGAACCACTTAAGGTACTCTGCTAGTAAAGGAAAAAAATTCAGGAGGAGACAAAAATAAGAATTTTAACAAAAATGACAACAACAAAAACAAAAACAATGATGATTCATATCCACTATGCCCACATTGCAAAAAAACAAATCACCCACAAAGAAAATATTGGTAGAGGCATGATATCAAATGCAAAAAATGTGGACAAATTAGGCATATAGATAAGATTTGTAAGTCATGAAATGAAGAGACAAAAGCAACAACTGAAAAGCATCAAGAGGATGAATTATTTTGACGTTAAAACTCAGCAGCTATTAAGGTAAAGAGGAGTGTTAGACGTGCCTAAAAATCTACTGTTTCAATTTCAAGTTTATCTTCTTATCATTAGAGAATAGTATAACGTTATCTATATTTTTAAGTTAGAAAGCTGTTAGTAGTTGGTGAATATACGGGATCTTTCGTATTCTATGTAAGACACCTGCTCTATTTATTGAGCTAAATAGCCGATCTTAACGAGTCCGATAAGAGGCAAACGATGTAGCCATAGATGTCTCATTGGCTCGAGTATTCTTTGATTGAATTCCAACAATTGGAGTAGCTTTCTGCTCTGCACAATGTACTATGACCCCACCACCATTTCCAGACAATAGAAAAGATCTTGGAAGCTGAAGCATGTATCCAAGCCAATATGTTCGAGCTCCGTCGCAGTTGGAGACGATATCCAGTTGAATCCCACCACGTTAAATCCAGTGCTAAGCATTTCGCCGAGAAACCCTGCAATGTTGCCACTGGACGGGAAGTGAGCAAACTAATTAGGACTCTGCCAATGAGTAAGTCCAGGAACTATATGTTCTTGCACATCTTGGAGAATTCTTCCAATAGGTTTAAGAGCGTTGGGGGCAGGTCTTGGCAAGCGCCGATGAAGATGGCCTGGCTCAACTTGGCTATGAATAGGATATTTCTCAATATTTTGGTAGTAGTCACCAATGAAATGTAGGAAAATAAACGCAAGATCGAATCTAAGCGCAACGGAATGAATTTAAAATTTTTTTCTACCGAATCAACTTTAAGAAAATTTAATTGGAAACATATAACAAAGTTATACTAACCTGTTTCGATTTCGTGTTGAATTTTTCTTCTCACCTTGAATCCGTTAATCCACGAGTCGTTCAATCGTTCGGCTTCTAATGGTATCCACAAATCTTTTCGGAGAAAACTCGAATCTAATTTGAGAGGGAAAATGTAAGAAGTACTAGCTCCAAATTTTCTAATTTTTTCTTTTATATGAAAAATCATATTTTTCATGTCCTTGTATTTTATCAAAATTACAACTAAAGTTAAACTTTAGTCATAATTACAAATTAGTCCTTATAAGATTAAATATCACATATTAATCCTTAAAGTTTCTAAAACTTCTCAATTAAATCCAACTTAATTCAAATTTCACTTTTTCCTTTATAGACTTTTTATGTGTAACCCATTAAGTTCCTAATATGTTAGTCATGATTATAAATTATAATTATAATTATAATTCATAATTAAAATTAGATAAATTAAAACTCATTTTAATTTATCTTTAATTCCTTAATTAAACAATTTGTAATCACATATCATGATTCACATCTAGCAACATTTCATGACCACTCAAATATTAGGAATGTCAAAGTGATTTGACGTAACCTATCTATGCATAGCTATGATCTATAAATTAATCATTTCTTCATCTAATGTTCCAATTGGACTTAGAGTATGGAATTCGTGTCTACTCTAATTAATTCAATCAAGTACATTATTGTTAATTAGTAAATGATTTATAATTGATATTTGGAAACAACTTTTCCAAGTTTCAATTTATTCTAGCCAGAGATTCCCAAAATCATTACTAATCAAGAACAGTAGAACATTCTTCCTAATTACTTTAGGATAACGAATTCTTTATTGATTTACTCAACTATCTCCATATGATTCATACTATGTCCAATAACTACCGAATTGAACGACTCTAAGAGTAGAACATAAGTAGCATCAAAATATAGTAATTCCTACATGAGATAACTTTGGTAATATTAAGTCTAAGTATCAATTATATAATCATCATAATGGGGTAATCCACAGACACACAAGTAATTTTTCATTTGAGATTCTCATAATCGTGTCAGTTCAATGAATTTATTCTCTAATAAGTATCCACATGTTTGTTTAAGTATCTCCATACTTTAATCTATGAGATCAATTATTTTCTTCATAAGAAAGAAACAAATATGTGCTAGTTTAACCATTTCATCAATATCTCATTTTGATAAAACTATGATTAGGAACATTTTAGAAATAACACAAAAAATGCAATTCGAATCTCATAATTATAATTGCATTATAATTTCTAATTGCATAATAATTATTTCATGGATTTTATCTTTATGATTTAATAATTAAATAATTAATAAAAACACAAAAATAAAAAATGACTTTTATTGAATAAAATATTATCATACAAATAAATTTACGATTTATATAAAAATTTTATCAATATAAATCGGTTGTAAGGGGCATAAAAACCAACATGAAGTTGATGACCATATGATCTTGTCTTCTGAATTCCTCAGGAAGGTCAGCCTGGACGCTACACATATGCAAAGCTAAAGCGGTTGAGGAATGTGGCGTCCACTGATGGACTTAACCAAGAAGCATAATTCACAAAAATCTTGTTTACGTTGAGAAAGACAAATTTTTCATTCTAATTTATAGTCTTGTCATTGTTAGTATCACTGTCTGTCGTTTGGTTCTTTGTTATTATTATTAGATTTCTTGTTCTAATCTTTCTTGTTAGTTTCTTTCTTTCTGAGTAGAGATCTAGATGAGATCAATCTTCTTATTGTTCTTAAAGTGGATATCATGTTGAATTTATAAAGGATCCATCTTCCTTATAACATTATTTGCTACAATCGGAAGTTAGCTATGTTGGATGGTTTATATTCTTCCCTATGTTTTTAGTACTCTAAGCTAAAGGTAAGATTCTATGTTTTCTACACTTGAATTAAGGAGTTATTATGAGAGAGCAAAGGGTTGAGTTTGCGTGTGTGATCAATGTCAACTTCTTCGTTCTCTTCTCTGCCTATTTTTTGCTCTGTAGACTGGATAACATACACGAGGGACTTAGTGAAAATATCAACAACTTAATCAAAAGACTTGAGAAACTTCAAGTTACACTCTCGAAATGAAACCTTTAGTTGATATGCTTGCTCCTGTCGTGAAACAATGGATTCTTTGCTAAGGGTTGAGAAAACTTGTTGTCAATCATAAGCTTTATTGCTTCAATTTACTCATAATCAAACTTTTTCAACAATTCTCAACCAAATAACATGATAAATATAAGAGATGGCTGTAACGTAATTTATATATTTATAAAATCAAAATACTCATAACTTAATTGAAAAACTACTGTAATGTTGAAAGTTTAAAGGTATTTACTTATTGAAAGTGTGTTAAATTTGCTTATTGATGGTTTTGTAAGAGGAACATAATAAATTCATTATCATCATCATCGAGTATTATGCATCTAAGTAATAGATGTGACTTTTCTTAAATATCAATCATAACTTTTTTTATCATCCCAAAATTAGTCTATTTTCAATTTTGACAATGGAAAAGTAAACATACCAATCGGTCATAATTAATATCTAGGGTTTATCCCTTCTTTAACTTGTTTGTAGAAAATCATTTATATGTTTATATTAAAATTCAGGGAATAAGTACACCCTTGAATATGTATATTCATAGGTCCAAATCAAGTGTGAACCCTTGAATATGTATATTCTTAGCTTCAAAACAAGTGTGAACTCTTCACCTTCGTTTCTGTTTCTTACCCCTTGACTGAAACCCTTGAATATTAGACAAGAATGATCGCAACAGGACATTATATACCAAGCTTTTTTTTATTAATTGAGAATGAAAAATCAAAGATTGGAGAGTACTTTTTCTTTTTTCATTAAAAAAGTCTGGAATTGTGGATGGAGGATCAACTACGTGTATGCATATGACAACTAAGCTTGGAATAAAGAATCCAACATAACACGGACGACGAAAATGTCTGTGGTTGAAAGTAGGAAGAGAGTTGGCCGATACATGAACGTCACGCCACCATTTCCAAGTTGCTCGCCTCCGTACGACGACCCCATGTATGTCAAACGTGCGACTTTTGAGGCATCACACACTTTTGGAATCAGAAAAAGCAAAACACCATAAATGAACTCCTAAATAATTAATTAATTACATAAAACTACATTACTGAAACAAATGTTTTTAGGCAAGTGGTGGTCGGGAGATTAAAAGTGGATTTGGTCAAATGCTTGGCTATACATGGGTGTCATACCCATGCAAATATAAGAAGGTATGTAAATTTATAAAATGTCCTGAAATTTGACCTGGTCTTGTGAAATTATAAAAATAATGACAATAGGCCATTGTTAGTTTGCATGGGTATGACATGTCTAAGTTCTAATCTTTATCTAGATGGACCTAATCCAAGCCTCCCATGAGATAAATGAAAACATTAATATATTCTATTTTAATCAACATAAGATAAAGTGGTCTTGTGAAATTATAAAAATATAATGACAATAGGCCATTGTTAATTTGCATGGGTATGACAATGTCTAAGTTCTAATCTTTTTATCTAGTCGGACCTAAACCAAGCCTCACATGGGATAAATGAAAATATCAATATATTCTATTTTAATCAACATAAGATGAAGTGGTCTGACTTGACTTAGGATAAGATCTTTTATTTCGGTTATGATATTTTTATTATGTTCTATTAAATTTTATTCACATATTTATATGAATCTTACCTAAATGTATGGATAAGATTTATTAAAACATATTAGAAATTAGTATTAAAAGAGAGGAGGATTTGATGTGCTTGGCAGCCTGTCGTCTTTCCCCATTGTACAGTGAAAGTCCAAGGTTCCGCATATTCTGTCCTCTAAGCCAGTAGCCAAGTCCAAGGCCAAGAATCCACGACAGTGGTCTAATTGTTCAGATCATCAGTTTCCAAGAAAGAGCGATGGACCCCCTATGGCGTGCTTGAAAATTCGTTATACATATATATAGACCTATAATATGGAATTCGTTATACATAAATATAGACCTACAATATTGAACTTAAGCCTATCTTCCTGCATTCATCTGTCATCAACTTTTCTCCATTAGTTTGGAATTTTTGCTTAGAAAACACAACCAACTTTAGCTCTTCAATGGAGGTTTCATCAGAAGTGAGACAAGTCACGAGAGAGAAAGTGAGATCCAGAAAGGCCAAAAGGGTATGGAAGTTGAAGTTTAACATGAATTGGCAAGCCATCAAAAGGGCATTTAGAAGAAACACGAAGCTGCAGTACTTGAACTGCGCACCAACCGTGAAACGTCTTTCCTCCACAATCAAAGTCCATCAGGAGTTGTCTATGAGCACACACCCAGTTGCTCAAACAAAGATAAAAGCCCGTCGTGCCCGCAAATCTCTGGAGTTCCTTCTCAGAATTTCACAAGAAGTTAACGATGGGGAAGGCCTCACAGCTCCTACATCATCACCGAGGGAAAATATATCAATGGAGTGGCGTGAAATTCATGGTTCCTCCAATTGGGAAAACCTGCTTGACCCTCTGCACCCTTGGCTTCGCCGAGAACTTATCAAGTATGGAGATTTGGCAGAAGCAGCTTATGATGGTTTTGACTCTGATCCATTATCTGATTACTATGGAAGTTGTAGATTTAACATGCACAAACTTTTCCAAGAAGTAGGTATTACCAAGTACGGCTACGAGGTGACCAATTACATTCACGCCCTGTCACGTGTAGATGTGCCCGACTGGCTGGAGAAATCAAATGAAACATGGAGCAAAGAATCCAACTGGATGGGATATGTTGCTGTTAGCAACGACGAAGAGTCACAAAGAATTGGCCGTAGAGACATAGTTGTAGTTTGGAGAGGCACGATGGCCCCCACGGAGTGGCTTTTAGATCTCAGGACAAAGTTGGAGGTTTTAGACGACACAGAAGCAATGGTTGAACAAGGTTTCCTCACGATTTACAAGTCTAAGGATGAATTGACTAGATACAACAAGTTGAGTGCCTCCGAGCAGGTTATGCAAGAAGTGACGAGGTTAGTAAATATTTATACGGGAAGGGGCGAAGAGGTTAGTCTGACGATTACAGGCCACAGCTTAGGAGGTGCTCTGGCAGTCCTCAGTGCTTATGAAGCTGCTAAGTCTTTTCCTGGCCTTTTCATTAGTGTCATATCCTTCGGTGCACCGAGGGTCGGAAACATAGCCTTCAAGGAGAAGCTGAATGAATCAGGAGTTAAGACACTGCGTGTTGTAGTTAAACAAGACATTGTACCAAAACTTCCTGGTTGGCTACTCAACGACAATGTCAATAAGCTTGGAAAATTTGGTAGAAGATTGAAATTTGTTTACAGGCATGTCGGAACTCAATTGAAACTTGATCTGTTTGCGTCACCTTACCTGAAGCATGAGTCTGACCTGAAGGGAGCTCACAATTTGCAGACGTATCTCCACCTTTTGGATGGATTTGTTAGCAAAAAAGAGAAGTTCCGATCAAATGCGAAAAGGGATTTGGCCTTGGTGAACAAAAGCACTGACATGCTGATAGAGGACCTAAAAGTACCAGAGTCCTGGCACCAATTGCCATATAAGGGACTTGTGTTGAACAAATACGGTAGATGGGTGAGACCTCACAGAGAACCTGAAGATATTCCTTGTCCACCTTGACATAGTATTGAATCATAAAGTCACAACTGCACTGTTATTTATATGTTTAGTCCATATCCCTGAATTCAATTCAAATGGAGCCTAGCAAATTAATAGAGTAGATCGTTCAGTTTTATTATCCTTGTTAGCCGCACAGAATTCTTGGTAACCTTTATAGTTGTTTACAGTAATTCCTATTCTTTCAATTTACAAAGTGACAGTATTTATTCCCTAAAATTTAATAATGTCAAGCTTTTGTTAAATATGCGTTATAAGATCATTAACTTGTTTTATGAGTATACTAAATTAGTGTTATCTTTTTGTAATTATCTATTTACAAAATCAATATAAATATAGCAAAACTAATTTATCAATAATAAATTTAATGGTTTTAAATTAATGCAAATTAAGTATCATTCTATAATATTCAATTTTGCATGTTAAATATCTCTTAATAATAATAATATATTAAGTATACATTTAATAATTCCAAATACATAAAAAAAGGTTTTATGAAAATTCAATGCATTCATACATATGTGTAATAGAAACTATATATGATAAATTTTTAATTTAATCTTTCAAATTTTATTAAAAATATATATCTTAATTTTTTATTTCCATAAAATAAACCTTAAACTTACAAGTCATAGTTAAACATACCTTTAGACCTTAAACTAGTAAGTATATAATGAGTTTATTTATATGAATTAGACATACTCATAAAAATTATATTCTAATGAACATAGCCTTGCAATTTGTTTTTGAATGTATGTTTAATGTTTAAAGAATATATTTACTTATAATTTAAAATTTTAAGATTTATTTGACGAAAATTAAAATTTAAGGTACTTTTTACCAAAAATTTGAAAGATTAAATTGGATCTTTTATCCAAATATATCATAATAAATACTAGATGCATATATACATATATATATATATATCAAAATTGAAGATGCACGTATTATATTTATTGATCTTAACATAATAAATACATATGTATGCATTAGAAAATTAAACCAATTCATTAATAACATACTATGGTAAATATCAATTTCAGCTAATATAGAACATATTGCTAAATTGTTCACATGATAAAACTTTTAAGTCTTTATAATAATAATGTTAAACCGTTATAGTTCATTAATTAAAATTCTAAATTAAATGCTTACTAGAAGCATTGAAAACACGTAATCAATATATTCTATTTTAATTTAATTTAATTTTTCGTTTCACCTTTGGAGTGAATTATTGCTGAATTAACACAAATAAATGGTGCTGTGATTAGGACTAGCCTACTAACATGTCTGCATGCTAGCTTTTGCACCACCTTCCAAGCCATAATCACATGACGATCCTCTGAAAGGGTTGCACCAACCGCGAAGCGTATAATGTAAATGCCCCCGGCCACAGCATGAGTCATGTATGCTTCCTGTTAATCATTGATCGATTAATTCTAGCAATTTTTCATTAATCTCATTCGCATGTTGGGACGGCAATAACCGAAAGCACAGCATTGCAAAGCTTCTTGGCGCCACGATCTCAAATCTCTTGTCTTTGGCCACTGGTTCTTCAAAAAGTTTGGCCATTTTCACATGGCTTCTTAGGAAGTTCCTAACGTTTCCAACTCCGTAACTCCTTAGCACAAGCCACAGCTTCATGGACCGAAACCTTCTGCTCAAGGCAATTTGCCAGTCTTTATAGTCCACAAATTTCTGTGAACTTGTAGCTCTGTTCTTCAGACCTCAAGATCCGTTGAAAGTGACTTCCTTAGAGCATTTGGATCCTTTAACCATAGGCAGCAACCGTCTAAATTTGTGAAGAACCATTTATGGGCATTGAGGCTAAATGAGTCTATAGCCTCCACACCATCCATTAACTCTCTAAACTCTGGGCATATTCAGGCACTTCCAGCATATGCCGCATCCACATGTACCCACAGACCATAACAAGAAGCGATTTCACATAATGGCCTCAGTGGATCTACTGCTGTTGTAGCAGTCGTCCCTACAGTGAGACATAGAAACAAATGGATCAATCCAGCTTTTATGTCTGAATTGGGCTATTTTGGGTTCAGTCAAAATAGGAGGCCAACAATCTTGAGCATCTTGAAAGTACTCAAGGAGTCTGGGCTTTTTGTTGTTATTGGGCTCTTGGATCGTAGAACTTTCTCCAAATTCAAATTTCCTTTGGGACTCAAAGCCGGGAGGCTTTTTAGGTTGAAGGAGGACATGGTACTTCACCAGCCTATTTTTTTTAATTATATTGTCTAAAATCATATATTTTCTTAAACTAATGTTTAAGTTGGGATATTTTCACTAATAACTAATGTAATGTTATATGGTGTCTTGACATATTATAGTACAAGTCAACATGTCAATAAGTGAGTTACAGTTCACTTGGTCGTGATGCTCCTAAAGGATACAAGGTATTGGATTCCTAATTTAGGAAACAAGTTCCAAAAACACGTTATGAAGCCTTATGTGAGGTATTGGCGAGCGTGGACATGGATTCCCAAAACACGAAGCAAGTTCTACAAACACGTACTGTCAGTCCCTGCTACTTGGAAAGATAGCTTCTTCTTTTGTGAGAGTCCTGCTATTCACGTAAAAGCCATGTGGCGTCCATCGTCGGACCTTTCAAACCCCGTAGTATTTATCAAGTGATCTATTCGGAAATATAATTACTCCGTTTCATAACCCTACGTGAACTCCACAATCTTGAGGTTAGGGGAGGCCTGTGTGCCGAATGGTTGTATGTGTAAGATATATGATATATATTTCTTTCTTTGTTTTGGTATATTTATTATTAGTTAGACCTATGAATATTAATTGGATGGTGATAGCTAATAATGTGTCTTTGTTTGACTTGAATTCAAAAATTATATGGATAATCTTTTAGTTGTGTAGGAATCTCATCTTAGATTAAATTCTATTTTAAGAGGAAGTGTAAAGTTTAAGAGTATGGCTGGATTTTGTTTGGATGAGGATAAGACAAGTGGTTTTTGCGTAAAGGATGGTGTAAATCTCAATTAAGGTATCTTGGATTTTTGACAAATAGCTTAAGGGTATTGCAGGAATTTTGCTTGAGGATTAAATGGCTTTTGAAAGATACGATGAGTGTGTCATGTGTGTTGAGTTGGTGAAAGAAAGAAACCCACGGAAATTGATGGTTAAGTGTGTGTGTGTGTGTGGCATAGAAGGTGAAGAGCATTAATTGGTTTAAAGCTGCAGTATGTGTACAATGTTAGTGTGGCTATAAGGAATAGAGTTTATATGAGATAAGTCAACGTGGTTGTGGGTATGCATTATTATCCATTGAACAAACACTGCAAAAATCTATCAAAGAAGTGAGTGTGCAAAAACGAAGTTGGCTTACATGTGCTGCAACGCTGTTGATGTGCGTGAGCGCTCCTGAGTTTGTTTTGGCAGACAGCTAAATAGCGTGGGTTGATTAATATATGCTACGGTGAAGAGAGTCACGGTGCAGTGATTAATTGAAGCAGTTGAAGTTGGGATGGATCGTTTTAATTGAAGAATTATTTCGAGGAGCTAAAATCATAGGGAAGTTGTTTTCTTTCTATCT
>JANIIA010000002.1:62869594-62896879 GCA_027478495.1 Erythroxylum alaternifolium
TCAAATGGGATGAATTTGTCTTATGTTTCAATTTATGGCAATTTTGAACTTATTCCCGTCTGATATTGGAGCATTTTCCTGCTCAAATTAGCTCGCCTAATTGATTAGCGTTGATTCTCCGTCATTTATCCCAAAATGTGATGTTTGTAAACCTTTCATTGCAGGTTGGCAGCAGGTTTGGTGAAAGTACCCTCAAACTGGGATCCATATTAACGGAAGGGCAAGTAGGCATATTCAAAGATAGATCAGCAGCTGCCATGTCAACATTTGGCGATATTTTACCTGTCCAAGCTGCAGGTCTTCTTTCATCTTTTACTACTGCTAGATCAGACTCTTAATTTGTATACCAGTCGTCCTGTATAACTATCCATGAACAAACACTATGGAATTTAACGAACACGAGGCCTTTTCCTAATGATATGTCACTTCGGCAATAGAATATGTACCTAATAATGTGTTACTGTTATGTTATACGTATATTTATAAAATATGATTGCGTATTAGTCATACTTATTTGAAGAAATCAATGACAAGGAAACGGGATTGGCTTTTGTGACCTGAAGGAAGCCGACAGCTTTCCCCAGACTCTAAAGTGAAATCTATGGTGATTGTCTCCATTGACCCCAACATGTTATTTCTATCGTTGTCTTTGTCCGCAACTATCGCCTTCCAAGTTCCAACAATTCCTTAATACTTGTACGTGTGCTTTTCCTGGAGTACTACTTAATTAACAACTTGGGTATATTGATGTTTATGAAAGTGTGGTGTCTGGTATCCTTTCTTTCTGGTTTTATTATAAATATAGCTTTCTAGCATTGACTAGAACTTATATCCAGCAACAGGTTCTGCTACTACATACCATACAATAATTTCAGTTTTACAATGAGTGCCGATCTCAAGCAACGCATAGAAAACAGAAGACTTTAATCCGATATTTATTCCAACAGCCAATTAATCTCTTCATCATAAGTTGCACTTTTAACATGTTCTAGGAGTCAGACTTAAATTTACTCTCGTCATTTGTTTTAATCTTCAACCATTCTCTAGACTTTCAGAACGTAATTTGATACTTCCAGGGGGTTTCTGCTTCTAAAGTTTACTGAAAGATGCCTGCATACATTATCAGTATTCACAAGTACACATGTTTGATGAGGAAGAGATACCAGAGTTCAGAAATTTGCACATCAGAATAAGCTGGAAATGGAGTCTTTCTTTACTCCTTTCAACCTAATTTGACGATTAAATAGCATTCAAGAATATACATATTTTCATTCACCACAGAAATCCAATGTGGTTGCCTAACTATCAGCGTTCAGAATTACAACATGGGAATATTTTTGCAAAACACGAGAGCGGCAAATCAGCAGAAAGCCATCTCTTGAGCTCCAAGTCCACTACCAACAAAAATCTGGCAGATCATGCCATTGCCAGGTGAATGTGCGATATAGGAGCAACAGTCTACATGATCAGGCCGTCCTGAATCCAAGTTTTGTCAATCAACAGCCTCCAAGGTGAGATTTCTATTTTCTGAAGTTGCAACAGTGAGCCCGACCTCTTGCCAACTTGTCCCATAGGCAGATCATCTGCCTTGGAGACTGATAATGTGCAGTGTAATAGTCCTCCATGCATCCATACTGACAGAATTTCCAGTTGTGCGAGTATTGCACAGGCTTAGAACTGTTAAATTGTTCAACCCACATTCCCATACTCACATCTTCCATCTTGAATAGCTGAAGCCAAAGGTAGCAATGATGCAGAGAACGCAATAAACTTAAGAAATGATAAAAGGAGTGTGTAAAACGATTGAGAAAGAATAAAAAGGCAGGGAGATAGTGAGAGGGGCTTCTCCCAAGTTGTATCAGATAAGATTCAGTATCACTAACCCTCAGGTTTTGGCTGCCGTGTTGAGCAACAACAAATTTAGCAATATCACTGGAAATTACATACCCAGGCCCATTGGCATAAGGGGGGTAGACTTCTTCGGGCCACTCCTGTTAGATTTTGCCATTATTTGTCAAAATAGAAGACTTGCAAAGAGAGATATAGCTTATTATTCTTCAAACAAGTTTTTTCCCAAAAAAACAAACATATGTATTGAAGATAAAAGGACTGAAAATATGTCTACATCAAAGCACCAAAAAAGAAGCATAAATACAGAAACATTATTGTTGACTACTATCTTCTTAATCCAATTTTCAATCCTAATCCAAGCAATAAACTCTTTTAATTGATTAGGAATCCACTGTATGGAAGTAATTCCAAATCTTTAACAAACTAGATGGCCTCTGATGTATGACAGTAATTCCAAATCTTTACCAAACTAGATGGCTCTGATGTATGGGAGTAATTAGCAATGCTTGAACAGAAGACCAGTTTATTATGGAGAAGGAAAAACTGAAACAATAGAATGTAAATTTCAATAAGACTACATAAAAAAATGAATACCTCAAAAGTGACAGCCCATTTCCCATGCCTCAAAGGACGATGCAAGAGATTGAGATTGCCCATATACAGCGATTTTTTGGGGGAAACACCATCAATTTCTTTTAGCACACTATCAACCCTAGCAAACGTGTCATCATCACATTTCATAATATATGGTGCTGAAACATTGTGCACCTGCGTCAAGATATTTGAAGCTAATCAGGAGATGCATGGAGGCAACTAGGGTGTGAAATGTAAAAGCAAGATAGACAAGAACTTAGAAGATCTTATTTACGAAGTTCCACGAAGGATTAAAAAGAAACAAGAATAGACTTACCCCAAACTCACAGATAGCTATAGTTTTGAGAACCACAAGCTCATAGCGATCCATAAAAGGCAAAATTACAACATCACCAAAGAAGGCAGCCTCTTTCTTGAGCATTGCATTGACCTCCTTCCGGGGATTCTACAGATAAAAACACTGATCAAAAATATGAACATCAACAGGGTAAAAGCATACCCATTAAAACATGACAGAAAGGAACTGTGAGACTTAAATAGGCATAACAACTTGCACTAGAAGCTTAGAAAGAAACAAAAATACAGAACAACTAAAATCAGGAGTGTGACTCGAAGTCCATCAGTCATTCAAAGTACCCCATCACAATATTAGTTTAAAATCATTCAGATAGGGGTTGACTACACAAACCTTTTATTATGTGGGTATGTTCTTGAATAGAAATACAATGTTAGTAGTTCTAATCTCTCGCTTTAACGCAATTGTGTGTGTTTGAATGAAGCTAAACTGTTGCAGTTAGATCTCGGTGCTGGTCAAGTTACAAAGCCAATTTCCATTCAATTTATTAAACCATATATTACCGACTGCTACCTATGCAGAACACCATCCTCAAGCAAGTTTCTAAGACAAAACTTAAGCAGATCATCCATACTTTATGTGTCTCAGATCATAGGTTAATTGATACTGCCATCTACTGCTGCTTAGAAACTTGCTTGAAACTGGCATCTACAGCTGCCCACAATTATGTAGAGTAGTTTAAGAATCAATGTATTACCAATGCAACAAAGAAACGAACAACTACGTTTGAAGACTTTATTGCCGATGATTGCATCCAAGTTTTCCTAATTGCCATGCGTTCTGCAAAGTGATTAGTTGCGGAGAGAATCCCAACGAAAAGTCGAACAGGTTTTCTAACTAAAGGATGAGCTTTCCACTTTTCAGACATTTCTAATACCCTTTGTGGAGAGAAACTTGGATGGGAGCTAGGAAGAGAGGTGGCATAAACTGAATGAATATCCACATTTCCTTTGATTGCTAATCCTGTTGCATCCTCAAGTGTAAAACCCTGGACACAGTAAAAATTCATAAAGAATGAGTATCAAACTTGAAACAAGAAGGAAACAGGATGATATGAGAACAGTAACAAAACCATCCTCGTAACGAACCCAGCCAGTAAGAAGATGAAGTGAAAGAATCTAGAATTGAATCAAACTAAAGGGAATAAAAGGAAAGGTTTGCTTATCGAGAAACCATAAGCCATATCAATGTACCACTGTCAAAATTGCAATCTAAATATGCAAAGATCAAAAGCAAAACGTATTAAAATGTGAAATATAATAGACAATTACCCCAACCCAAATTGAAATATCAAAAGGAACAGGTTTAATCTCTTGTGTAGTCATGTAGTCAGTCAACATCTATGTCTATGAGGCAAACATTTGCATAACAGATGAAAAATAAAAAAGGGTATCACAGAGGCAGACAGAAGTTTCTCATATACAGCAACATACCGGACGATATGGAAATGAGGTCACATGCCGACCTCCAACAATCACATGGTATCCTTCAACACCGGCACGTAAGGTCAAGATAAACAATCTACCCTCCACAAAAGGAAATGGCCAGGTCACTTCTGGTTTCTGCTCACGCCCTATGAATCTCTTGAACCATGATGTAGTTTTTGACTCCTTTGAGTCCACAACATCATTTCGAATCCATTTCTCACATCTCAAATGACCATCAACTGCAAACATGTGATGTAAAACAGTTTTAAAAGTTCACCTTATAACACACATTTCAGTGATTCAAGTGTGAAACCATAAGTACATAATAGATAGACAGACACATACAGAGAGAGAGAGAGAGAGAGAGAGAGAGAGAGAGAGAGTAAAAGATATTATAAATGAAGTATATTGCATAACATGAATAGGAAGGATAAGAATCAAGAAATTGGAAGAAATTACAGGAAATTAAGGAGAAGAGTAGAATCATTTCATTGAGAAGAAGAGGACGAACAACATTAGAGGAGAAGTAAAGATAACCCTCTATCCATCATCTATAAGAAGATATGAGCCTTCAAACCATTAAAGGTTGAATTCACAAACTAAGGAGGGCAATTACATAAAGCTTATTCCTCCAGACAAGTATGCGAAAGACCTAACTGAAGAAGATGTAAATGGCATGCAATAAACGCTAATTAACTAGAACATAATTATTACCTGCAAATCATGCCACATTATTACCCAAGATTAACACATAAAAAATCACCTTCTTTAAGAATCTGTAACAAAAGAGCAAGATTTATCTTTCTTTTCCCCAGTCATTTATGATTTAAGTTTATGTCATCTAAATTTATATTTTTGTAGCGTATGTCCCTAAGAATCTGTTGTAGTGACATCATTCATCAAAAATATAATAAAAAAGTAGTGCACAGTGTTTAGATGATAAATAGCTCACCTAACATATCTTCATCTTTCTTGGATGGCAGTCCATCGCACCTTTGAGCTGCCCCCCATTGCATCCTATAGCAGGTGTTGTGTTCAATGACTGGCACCTGGCTCCAATCTCCTCTCAATCGAGGATTCAAATGTAAAATCTTTGGTGGATCCTCCCCTTCAACAGACTTCAATCCTTGCAGTTCAATCATAAATTGTGAAACGAAAACATTGCCATTACCTTTCCTTAGCTTTTCCAGCTGAGGCACATATTCCCGATGAGCAAGGTGCGGTGTTCCAACTATAGTTATAGAAGATCCAGCAGCTAAACCACAAGGAAGGAACATCATTTTATCACCATCAGCCAACTCCTCCCCACTAATCGATACCCACGAAGGACATGACTCAGACTTCCCTTCATATACAGAAGTTTGTTCTGCATCCTTCACGTCATACTTCTCCATTTCCTCCCAAGCCTTTAGTCCCAACAACCATGCCTCGTTTGCCATTCTTTCAAGCACAGAAAAGTCCCTCGTTCTATTCCTTCTCTTCATAATTTCTCTGGTTATACGACCATAATGGTTCTGGAATGGCTTAATAGTTTTAGGCCGTCTTTTTTCTACCAACGGTTCCTTACTGGGCATCATGGGTGCATCTTGATTTTGGTTATCCTCTAATTTCCGATGAAATACATCCTTGTAAACAGAACCCAAAATTGGTTTGTTTATGTCTGCATCTTCAAAATCACTAACTGTATTCCCATCCAACCCAATGTAACTATCATCTCCACTCAACAGCGCAGCAATCTCCAGTAAATGCCGAAACTTGAATCCTAGAAAGACCAGGTATAATGCTGCAACAGCTACTAACAAATGTGATAGCTTGAACCGCCTAGGGCTATAGGGTTCACCTTTCACCCTCTTCATTATGCAAAAACTCAGAAAAACAAACAAAAGAACTTAATAACACTCGAAATCCTCTTCTCTTAGACCCTTTTTTCTCTAATTGATAAAAGAACACTAATCCAGCTAAAAGAAAAGCGAAGCCTTCAAAAAAAAATTCCCAAATCTTCAAAAAGAAACCATCTTAAACTATAAACGCAGAATCAATATAATCCACCAGATCTCGACCATCAAACGTACTTCAAATTCCAGAAAAGAAAACCGAAGCTACAGGTAGAAATGTAGATCAGAATCACAGAAAGAGCGCCAAAACCACGATGATTTTCAAGAATTACCAACTATCACAATCGAACACCGCAACCTCCAAAAACCCCAAAAATTTCAACATTTAGCCAAACATTATCACAGAAGGAGATTGACCAACGGATCAAAGCAGACCCAGAGAAAAGAAAATGTGACCTTGGTCAGATCATTTGAAAGAAAATGGAACAGACACTTTGATACTGAGGTGAGAGAAATGAGACAAATGTGGTGGCACTGTAAATCTAAAAGTGAAACTGAAAATAGTTGAAGTTATTTTCAATAAATACTGTTCTAACTTCTAATTATAAATATAAAAAAAAAACAAATTGTTCGATTTCTTACCACAAGTACCAATCTTTACTTTGCTAGATTATCTAATTGTCCTTGGCTTTTAGATTTTCAGGTTGTTAGTAAATCATTCTATTGGTGATGGAACTTAACCATATTCTGATTCACCCAAAATTTAATCCTTTCTAACTACCTCAAACAGCATTTTTGTAAGAATTGTGATCGATGATCTTTTCTTTCTACCCTTATAAAATGAAAAGTCTTATGCACAGAATCCATCAACTCTTAATTAACACCAAAAAACCTTTCTTTCTTGCATTAAATAACTCAACTGTTATGATATTATAATATCAAATTTATTTTTTTAATATAATAAAAGTTGTTGTAAAGGCTTTGTTTTTGAATTTTATATTTTATCTATCCCTATCATGAATTTTATATTTTTATACATAATGTATATTTAATCTTAGTAGTTGAATGTATTGTAAATGAATAGAAGATAAACTGACGCTGTCGTAGGATGAATGAATCGACATGCAACCCTTTTTTAGAATGTTTAAGCTGGGTCAGGCCTTGGTTTAAATCATGTTCACCTGACTTTCAACTCGACCCAACATTACTCTCTATCTCCAAAAAGAAAATAAATTTGCATGTCACGTATAATGTGTCCTAATTCAACAGATAAGAATGAACTTGCAAATATACTGTTATGGATAATCACTTTCGACTATCAGCCACTATGCATCAAAGGGACCTGCTTCATCGGAGACTCTATTTCAACCGTGGAGGTAAACTATGTATGTATGCATGAATTAGCTTCAACTTGTTTATGTTCTTATCCATTACGTTTCAAATCTTAAAATTGTTCGCGTCTATCAGCAAGTTGACGATGCGTATGTATCTTCGTTTATGTAATTACAGAACTAATCTTTAGATGGGAGTAGAAGTACATTGTTTATTACCATTTTTTGCAAGCAGATGGCAGAGATGGATGAGGCCTTGGCAATTTTTACAAACCCACTAGATTATTTTCAGGCTAAACCCATGAAGCCAGGTTATATAAATGCTGAGGGGCAATGGAAGACTCTGATGGATTTTGGAGGTGAGAACTGTGAATTAAGCTCGAGGGCTTATGTTATTCTCTCAGAAACAAATGAATCTTGAAGTCTTTTTACAAAGACTTTTTACAAAGCCTTTGTAAAAAACAAATGAATCTTGTAAAAAACAAAGACTTTTTACAAAGCCCCTCTAAGGTAGTTGCAATGAAGCAAATGAATCTTGAAGTCCTTAGAATCCAAAAACATACTAAAGGTTAGAACTTGGAAGCCTTTTTTTTTTTTTTTTGGGTTAGCTAGGAATGGGATCTTTTAGTGAGTTAAAGGAGCCTGTCACTTGCATCAAAAGTTGCCATTTTTGTAGGTGAGATTGGATCCACCTAACACTGCACATGTATTGTTGTAGGATCTACCTATGAACAGATAAGGATACAGGACCTGGATACCACTCAACAATAACAACTCAACAATAACAAATACAAATACTCAACCAAACCCGTTTATAATCTTTTCGTTCTTGCTCAATGTTTACATCCTTGCTAAGCTTACTAACCAAAGAAAAACATATATTATATTTCTGGTATGGTTTCTAGAACTACAACCACCTTTTTAGTTCAGAAGCGATCAGAATTGCACGAGTGATGTTGAAAATTGTGTGTATGAGCTTTATAGCCATGTGTCTTCTGTCCTATGCTAAAAGGGTACTTTGCTATATTTGTGTTAAAGTACGCTAATTGAGAGAGGATGATGTTCGGCCACTTCTCAACATAAGCCTGTCTAGACATAGGCTGTGGGCTGGACCTAACTTTTACTAGTTTGGAATTGTTTGTTTCACTTCTAACTCTCTCATTCTTTCCATTTCAATAAATGGTTCTGGTTGATAAGAGTCAAGTGGACACCACAACTCTGCCAGAATCTCGGCTTTTAAGCGTTTGATAAATGTTCTCCAAGTTTGGTGTTAGATATGGCTTTTTAAAGTTCCTGTGTAGAAAAAACGATTGGTTCTGGTTGGCTACAGCTCTGTCAGAATCTGGACTTGTAGGCATCTGGATTTGATAGATGTTTGAGAATTAAAACTACATGATTTTATGTCCAACGTTCATCTCTATGATATAATTTATTATACAATTCTTGACTACATGGTCTTGAAATCCCAAGAATCCAGACTTGTTTCTACTCTTTCAAGGCAAAGAATTAGAATTAACAACCATACCACACCATACAATACCACTTTATTATGATTTATTGTTCCATCTTTTTTCCACCATTGACCCACTTTAGGCTCTCCTCTCCTCTATTCGTATCATTACTAAAAACATGGGTCCAAATAAGGGGCATAATTAGGAGTTTTGATACCTTTGAATGAAAGGTTGTAGCAAAGGGCTTGAAGAATCCCATGCAGAGAGAGAGAGATGGGCGAGGCAAGACAATCCTGCTTTGGTTCATTGAGTCAGATTTTGCTTATGTAAGCAGATATAGCCTTTATCCCTCATTTGAAAATTATGGCATATTTTGCCCTTTTGGCCCTAGTGCCTTCCACAGCACATACATTTAAGTATGTGTTTAGACCACAATTGTCCCCTCTGCCCATCCCATCTGCCTTAATTTATTCCTCTATTCCCTACACTATCCATCTCCATCTCATAACTTTCCAAGAATTCTAAAGTTTTTTTTTCTTTGTTTATTTCCATATCTCCTTCTTTATCTACCCATTCACTATTATCTTCCCATTCCATAGTGTAATATTAAAATAACAAATGCCAATAAGAAAAACTCAAGGTCTCAGATTATATCACTTCAGCCATGCCTCTTTGCACCTGAATATTTTCCTAAAATGTGGTCCCCTTCTCAGTAGTGTACAGATTCTTGCTTGGACTTTTGAACATATTATAATCAATCATTAAATAATCTGCCTTGTGCCTCATTTAATTAATCCAGTTTTTAAAACTCCAAATCTAGTATCGAGGGATGGAGATTGAGATGATCTTTGACCATATAATTAATGTGATCAACATTGGATATTCTAAGGTCAACCACCCACATTTGGTGGTTAAAAATTTGCATAATCATACAAAATTGGCAGATTGAATCATGTCTTACTGGGGAAAATCCTTCTCAGAATGCTTTTCCTTCTGGTTATCATCATTTCCCTAGGACCAATGGAATGGAATGATCTAACTACTATGGATGTACGTTACATTTCAGTGAACATACGCACAAAAACATAGAAATTGTCAGATACAATTCTCTGTGTCGTGATCGTGAGGGTATGCTACGTTCCGCTTACACTATCCACAGAGAAAATTGATGGTTAAACTTAAACCTGAGTGTGATTTGACTAAGCAATTAAATTATTTTAGTTACGATGGTAGATAACAAGTTAAACAGCTTGCATGAATAGTGCAAGAGGGACAATGTGAGAAAAAGGCTAATAGTGAATGATAAGCTAGAGATTTGACTTGAATAATGAGCATATAGCGAGCGAAATAAGGCTGTTCTTTTTTCGACTTACCCTAGATGATATAGAAATGATTGCAGGACATGGTCACCAAACAGCAGAATTAGGAACAAACATGCTCTAATAAGTTCTAGTTTCTGTTGTAGTCTCTCTCTCTGTCACCCAATACATGATCAAGAATATATGAAAGAAAGAGGTTGCTGCTATGTTTTCTTGCTTTGCCCCCACTTACAAGATAACCAAAAAAAAAAAAAAAAAAGTACACACAAACACACGGTCAACTTGTGTTGGATTCTATGTTTGTGTCTCCTCCTGCACTCTTACGCCCTCCTTAAATGAAGTTCAAATGTGGGAGACCGCTCTTGTCTTAACCCTTAATTCCCTTTTCATTATATCGTTATCTTCTAACCTCTTTCTCTGTCATCAGTTAATCATTATCTCTTTAGACAATAACATGATTAGCCAACGGGCCACACTCATCATCTAGTTTAGTAGGTGTCACCTTGTCCTAAACGTGTTTGCTTCTTCCTTTTTGTTCAATCTTAGTTTGTTGCGGAATATGGGTTCAAGCGTGACTTTCAGTGTTTGGGATGAAGGGTTTGTATGTGAGTAGCAGTACCATCTATAACTAATTACCTGTTTAGCGCCCCACATATATGTATTTAATATATATATATGTGTATAGTTAGTCAATTAATGGCATGCAGACCATAATGCACGCCTTGATTATCACTTGATAATTACCAAAGCTGCATCCGTTTTGTTCTAAGCAGCCTGTTATATATGTATTTATGGTGGCTTGTTCTATTTTCAGTAATCTCTTCTCTTCAGGTTTATTTACGAAGGAAGGTACGTGGAAAGAATTATACGAGAGGAGAGGAGTATAGCTTAGAGAAGCAAGCAAGTTGAGGCGCGTGGGGGAAACGAGGGGGGTGAAGTCGAGTGGGACAAGATAGGAAAGATGCAAAATTTGATGGGACCCACAAATCTTAGAGCTGCTTTTTCTCGTTCAACCAACCGAAATAAGAAAAGGATGTAAACAGTGATCGAGTGAGAGAAACATCTCTGACTCTGACTCTGACTCTCTAAGTTGCCCAATTGAATTCCAATAAAATAAAACAAAACTCAGGCGATTTCATTAAGCTTATATATATATATATATAATACTTATTTAAAAAAGATAAGGATTTGTATGCTTACGTGAGTGTGACCCTTCTCATTCTCCACCCAGTTGTAGACACTAGTCTAGTACCCTCCTTTTTCTTTTATTATGATTGTCAGTATTATTATTCACTTTTCTGGGTGTGTATTATTGGGTTAGTGGACATTTCATTTGCCATCCATTTTCCCATTTTCAACATGAATGCCATGGTCGGTGTTTAAATACATAACATGGCTAGATTCATGTATATATATCCTTGCCGACTTCCTTAAACTCCTTACTTATTTCTCTTGTTTGACTTATCGACAGCTGTATAGATGTCTAGCTAGCTTTCCTTCTTCTTCTCCTTCTGCTTTCTGCGTGTGTGTATGTGTATGTACCCTTAATTTGCATAAGTGTTATGCATAAAAATTTCCAAAAGATTTAAGCAAACGGAGCTATGTGTTATAGATACCTCACCTTTCAACAGCTTGGTGGAGACTGTATATTCCTTCTCCAAGGTATTCAACACGTTAAAAGTGAGATCGTTAAACATCAATCCATGTAAAAAAGAAAAAGGAACCTTGAAATTAGTACTTCCTCCTTTTTCCTAGTGTTGTCAAATTAAACCTAGTGTCTTAATGGACCGAACAAGGTTCTCTCTTCTTTTGATAGGTTGATTATGCGCTCTTTCTAAGCCTAGGTCTAGTTACGCACTCATGCTAATCAAAGCAGGAATATTGCCAATTTTCTAGGCGATCGTATTTTCTTATTTGCATGCTGGCATGCTCTTCCTACATAGGTCGTCTAAAGCCATAGATACCAACCGAAGCTTACCTGTTCCATCGCCCCCCTCAACTTTAATTAGATACCAAGTTGTAGTTGCTAGTTACGATAATATATATATCAACGATTGTGTACCCTCGTCGTTGATGCTATGTAATACAAGTCATCATTATTTACTAAATGCGCCAAGCAAACTAAATTTGCATCTTGACCCTCTTTTCTTAAGATTTGTCTTGGTTTATGGAACAAGAATTTCCTTAATCATGAATACGTCAGATTAACATAATTATTATATACCATCGGGAAATTATGAGCATTTGATAAAAAGATTACTTTGGATGAACTTTTATAGTAAGTGGCACGACACAACATAGATTAATGAGTGGGGTCATTTTTTAATTTTAGAAATTATAAACGAATGTGCCTAATTGTATAATTTATTTAATATTATTTGTATTTATTTCCAAGATTTTAACTAAATAATTAGGTGGATATATATATATAAGATTTCAATACATGTTGGACATAAAGTTTGATACACGTCATTCTGAATTTAGACAGACAAATTGGTTGAAGACCAGGTTATAAAACACAACTCTAATAACTTGGGATTTGCTGTAAGAGTAACTCTTAACTTAAGGTCCGGTGCAAGTTCATTGAACTCCTACATGTACTTGCATTGAACTTATTAAATCCACGAATATAATGTTTTTCTAATTTGTTTGGCACATAATTTTCCAAATATAATGACAAAAGAATACCCAATCTTGGGACTAACGTGCATGTAATAATTGAACACACTTAGAAGCGAAGTATTGAAAATGAAGATGAGGACGAAAGACAGGCCACGTTGAGTTCTAGGAAAATGTGTAGTTGGGATCAACAATATCGTCCACAGAGTTTCCAAATATGCATCAGACACACTGCTTTGGCATTTCAACCAAAGCTGGAATGATGTGATCTTGATTTGTAGTCGAAAAAAAAAGGAGATAGATTTAAAAGGCATCTCTTATCCCTTCTTCGATTTGTACCAAACCAATATACAAGCATGTGATATAGCAAATGTTTCCAAAATTAATTTAGCTTACAATTATTTTGGAAACTCATTGGTAGGTTTGTACTTCATTCCCACATGGATCATATCATTAACATGCAAAGGAATGGCGTTATAATAAATACCGTTTCTATATAGTATTTGATTATTATTTTAATGATTAATTCGGTATTGAAATAATAAATAATTAAATATAATTTTGCTTTTTTGAAGACTAGGCTCTAGATTTGCGGGCTTCCCATGTCTTCACTTGTTCACTTTCAACTTGTCTATTTTACATTTAGATAGGGAGGGAGGTAATTTATTACGTGTGACGCTTCCCCACCGTACAGTCCGACAATGACCAATAAAAAAGGCGAACAGTGGTCATGTCAAGTCCCATCATGGTCTTACGCGTCCCACATTTCCTTAACCAATGGCTAGGATTCGTCCTTTCTTTCCTTTTCGTCTGTTCTTTATGAGATAATATCTGGGTACTGTCCGTAGAATTGAAAAGATTCGGTGATGTCACGTTCCTCTCTTTTTCTTTTGCGATAGTTCCCCAGGAGAATCTCATATTAACAGTATTGACCCAGCTGCAGCTGGCGTTTGAAGAAAATCGTATGCAATCATCATTCATGCCACCTCTGTCTTGTTCCACACCCGATAGAAAGAATAACAACATAACATGACTTTAAGTTGTTTTAGATTTTCAATTACAACGCTAAATGTTATTATCACAAACTTAACTTCTTATATTCCATAGAAATTGTGTATAAAGCTCAAATACTTTGTATAAGTCATCAAATGACTCATGATGAAAGTTATGAAATTTTCTTGTTTTGTATATCTTTGACAAAAAAGATTATCCTTTTTACGTAAATGATGGCTTCCAAAAAGCAAATTGCTATGCGCCATACACAAAAGACTTGTATGGGAAGTATATATAAATTCCTTTTACGTATTCAAGATGCTATTGTTCAATATCTAAATAACAAAAAGAGGTAGATATCTATCCATTTGATTGCGTGTTTAGGACTGATAGGTATTAATTAAGTTTCGAAAACATGTAGACTCTATCTCCAGTGATATATACGTATATATATCTTGTGTAAAATATTTATTTCTGGAAAAAGAAAAAAGAGGGAGTACTGGCGAAATGTTCTTGTGGATGGCCCCCTACATGGATGTGATACTTCACCAATTTGAATGAGATGGACCCCTTGTTTCTTAACTAAGAGTAGTATACATTTTCGCAGTGGGGTATTCTCAAGTTGTACAAGAGTTGTAGGACTTTGCTGGACCTAAAGACCCTTTGGATCTCACTTATTATTTCTTCAACTCCATCGATCTATCTCATCCCATGCCGCCCCACTCTGTTAGTTTTTCTTATTCCTGCATTCAAAGTGTAGACAATCTTAACAAAATCTTAATTCTAGTAAAGGAAAAATAGACTTATATTGAACCATATATGATGATATTATAACTGCTGCTTGGAAGACAGGCTGATGAAATCTTAAAGACCATATAGGATACCACCGAATTACAACTTTGATCGAAAGCCATGCGATAAATGGCAACAAAATCTCATCGAAGAAGATGAGCAGGGAAAGGGTGATGGTCCTATACCTTCAGAACGGTACGTGTTGGGACTCTGGGGGATGGCCCATAACGAAAGTACATGACAGTCTTACTCACTCCTAAGTCCTACCACTCCCTCCGCTCCATCTGCACAGTACCTTCAATCATTTAATGTGAAAACTGAAAACACTTTTCTTTCTCAAAGAATTTGGTAAGAAATATTAACCATTTTACTAACGAAGACTTTGCCAGTGGAACACAAAATTTAAAACTAAAAAAAAATAATAATAAGGAGAAGATAAAGACATTCTTAGAAAGAGGATAGCTGAGTAAATCTTCCTAACTTTGAGGGTAAGATGTCCCCCTTCCTGAATTGTCTGAAATGAACATGAAAAAGTCACAGTTAAAGCGAAGAAAAAAACGTCAAACAATTACTCACTGTGTCCCTCTCTGACAAATATCTGACACACTTCTCTTTCTCTCTCTATCTCTAGACATAGAAACACTCGCGAGCACTCTTTTTCTTTCTTTCTGCACAGTGTTGGCTTTGCCTTTTCTCCTGGGTATATATAAATTTGACAGCCAAAAGTAATGGTGCTCTGTATTCATTGATTGAGCCATATCAGAGCTAGAAAAGGAGATTGGGAGAGTTAAAAAGTAGTGGACGTGATACTGTAGTTTCAGTACCTATCACCACCACCAAAAACACTGTTTCCATTACTGGAAACAACCGCCCAAGCGAAAAAAATCCTTTCCGTGTAAAACAAATGTGTCGTTATATGTAGCTGTGATTACTTATTTATCGGTTGAGATCTTAGTACGTGCTTAAAGTTGTTGACTTTGCATGTCCGTGTACCTTCAATGCGCTCTGAGAATGATTTGTACCTGTCAGTTGGCTTACAAATTCTGATTTTTTAAGGTTTCTGGTGTAACAAGATCTGGGTTTTTGGGGGGATTGATGGTGAAGCAGTATTTGGTGACTCCCGAGTGAGATCTAGTGTTGGCTTGTGCATTCAGCTTCGGGGTTTTCTGTTACGGGTTTTCTTGCTCGAGTTTTGTGGTGAAGTAATCAACTAAAGGCTGGTTTACTTTGTTGAGAGCTACAAGCTGAGTGGTTCTTAGTTTCGTAGCTAAAATGCGGGATTTCACTTAGTGATACGTCGCATGAGTGTTTTGAGGCTGATGATTGAAGAACTTGGGGGGTTGTGGGCGAAGAGGATAGCAAACGGATGAGGCTGAAATCGATCGTGTTTTGTAGCAAAACCGGCTTCGGTTGAAAATTCAAGAAGTGGGTTTCTTGTGGGTTCTCTATGGTATTAGCTTTATGGTGACGTTTCATTGGATGCGATCTCTTTCTCTTGTGATTGGTGAATAGTTGAAAATTTTGAATCCTGGTTGGACTTTGAAGCGGAAGGACAAAGATTGAGGCATGTTATTGCGTAGAGAGCAGGGGGTTAGTGGAAGAACTGTTGAGTGGTTTTGTTGGTGATCTGGTATTTAATTTTTACGGTTAAGGGTGGTTTTGGATCATCCGGTGGTGAGTATAATATCGATTGAAGATTTTCTTAGTCTTGTGTTAGAATGAGGCTCTCTTCAGCTGGTTTTAGTCCACAAACCCAGGAAGGTGTGTATTAGTTTGCTTGCAGATTTCTGGACTTCATTACTTTTGGTGTGATTCTCTCATACACGCTCAAACTCACACTCACACACTCGCCGACCTTTGAACGGACACATATTGTTCGTCTCTTTCTTAAGGGAATGGACGGTGTTTTTGGTGAATTGACAGTAAAGATTATACAGAAATGAACGATAGAAATCGAGATCTTGAAATGCATGACTGGAGTGGCAGATAATTTATATGTCTAATTATGCTTTTCAATTTTTGATATCTTTTGTTTGCTTCTGAATTTTAGGTAATCTTTACAGAGCTTAATTGGTAGACAACTTGCCCTTTTTTTGATTTGGCCTTTTCTCGGTCTACTTAGTGATCAAGCTTACAAATTCCGGAGTTTTATAATTTCCTTTTGAATTAAAAGAATATATTAGCGTCAATTATCAAGCACTTTGGAACAAATATTGTTCTTCATGGGATCTTTACTCTGCCTTTAATTAAATCTCCAGGGGAGCAGAGGGTGTTGAATTCCGAACTTTGGCATGCATGTGCTGGTCCACTTGTTTCTCTACCTGCAGTTGGGAGCCGCGTCGTTTATTTCCCTCAAGGTCACAGTGAGCAGGTTAGTATTATGTCCGACATAGCCTGCCTTTGCTGTATTATGAAGATTGCTTTTGATTTGCAAGTGTATCTCTAATTGTCTTTGCATGACCTCTTTAATTTTTTTTCCCCATACAATTTTCTTGTTGATCATTGTCGGTGAATTTTGAAGTGACTGTTTTTCGTGTGTGTGTGTGTGTGTGTTCTTCGTTTCCCCACTCCACTTCTCATTTTGATCCCTCCACTTCTCATTTTAATCCATCCACAAATTTCATCTTTGTCGGTGGCTATCTTACTGTTATTTCAACCTTATATCTGTGCTGATGTATGCAGGTTGCTGCTTCAACTAATAGGGAAGTCGATGCCCATATTCCAAATTATCCTAGTTTACCCCCACAACTTATCTGCCAGCTTCACAATGTAACCATGCATGTAAGAATTGTTTGATTGTTTCCAGATCTACATTTTCCTTTTGCTTCCTACGTTAAGGCTTATTATTCATCTCAATTTCAGGCAGATGTTGAAACAGATGAAGTATATGCGCAAATGACTTTGCAGCCATTGAGTCCGGTATATATCTGTCCTTTCTGATTCTGTTCATAGAAACTCGTCTAGATGTCATCACATGTTAAAATGACTCCATCCTGCAGCAAGAGCAAAAGGACGCATATCTTCCAGCAGAATTGGGCACCCCGAGCAAGCAGCCAACCAATTACTTCTGTAAAACTTTGACTGCAAGTGACACTAGTACTCATGGAGGATTTTCTGTCCCCCGCCGGGCAGCTGAAAAAGTGTTTCCTCCATTGGTAAATGTTCCACATATCTAGTGACATTTTGACATTTCTTTGGTTATAGTCTTGTGGGTAATTTCTAATGTTTCCTATTCAATTTCAGGACTTCTCCCAGCAGCCTCCTGCTCAAGAGTTAATTGCTAGAGACTTGCATGATAATGAATGGAAATTTAGACATATTTTCCGTGGTGAGTTGTATTTTCATTTTAGAATTTAGCAGACATATGGGTAGTTGAAGAATTTTAGCTCATAAAAAATGAATTCCAAGATAGGGACTAACAAGTAAAATACCTAATTGGACTTTTTTTGGTCGTGGTTATTAGTGACATCCATTTACTTTCTATTCATGTGGTGGGTTTTCTTTCCATTTCCAACTTTTACATAGAATTCATAATGCATTAATTTGTTAACTTCATTTACATTTCCTATGTATATGTATTTCTTATTGAGAATTTCTTGTCATCAATACCGGTTAGTTTGCATCCATTTGTCACTGGAGAGGTTCATGTCTTACATAACTGAAGTAAGTGGTAGAAATCAAGTTAGCAGCTGTCCAACTGTAAAGTATTGACTTTAAACTATAAAGTGAAGATTGAAGTTAGCTTCTTGGTTAGATTGTTGGAATTGATCATCATTTTCATGATATATTATTCCATGAGGTCTAGAAGATAAAGTGTTTATCCATCAAGTGTTAAACTCTCATCAGTTAATGAATTTTCTTCATCCAGGGCAGCCAAAGAGACACCTTCTTACGACAGGGTGGAGTGTTTTTGTGAGTGCGAAAAGACTTGTCGCCGGGGATTCTGTGCTTTTTATATGGTGGGTTTGCTGATAACTTACCTGGCCTATGATTTTTCACCTCTTAAACTTTTTCCTTTGCATCACCATAAAAGTAAATTTTTTTAAATAATTTATGCTCTATTTACCTGTATGGTGTCTCGGATGAGTGCAAAAATGAGTGGTTGAAGGAGTAAATGTCAGTACCATTGAGTACGATTGATATAAAAATGGGTTTTCTCCTACCTTCTAAAGAGAACCTCTATATTGCATGTTTGACGTTTTTCTGGTGAATGGATGAAGTCTCAGACCCGTGTGTGCCTAATTACAAAATATTAGGGTGGTTTTAGAACTTCCAGACATGATTTATTATGAACAATAACATTTTGTCTATAAGCTTACAGATGCTGTTGTGATGTTAGGAATGAAAAAAATCAATTGCTTCTTGGAATCCGGCGTGCAAACCGTCCTCAAACTGTGATGCCTTCATCAGTGCTGTCAAGTGATAGCATGCACCTGGGGCTTCTTGCTGCAGCAGCGCATGCTGCTGCGACAAACAGTCGTTTCACCATATTTTATAATCCAAGGTATATATTTATGTTAAGAGTTTACTTGTAGTGAAGTTCTGTAACCGTTCTCTGTAAATTTTCATCACCTCTTCCTCAGGGCTAGTCCATCAGAATTTGTAATACCATTGGCCAAGTATGTGAAAGCAGTCTATCATACTCGGGTGTCTGTTGGGATGCGCTTTAGAATGCTGTTTGAAACAGAAGAATCCAGTGTTCGTCGGTCAGTTCTAAACATCCTGCTTAGATTAGTATACCCCTCCTTTCTGTTCTGGGCTTGTTATGCTTCCATCTATGTCCTATGTGAACATTTGTTTGCTATATAATGACTCTGGGGGTAATATTTTTCCTTTGTTCTTTTCTTCTTTCATCACCCTTCATATTCTTTGGGATAAATGTTTTTCTGTTGTTTGAACTTAGATTTCTGACAACCTGTTTGCATCCAGCTACATGGGTACAATAACTGGCATAAGTGACTTAGATCCTGCTAGGTGGCCAAATTCCCATTGGCGCTCAGTTAAGGTGAGTTGAAGAAATAGTGGTGTCATCTTTTGCTGCACAAATGTAAGATTATTGATCTTTTGTACGGCTTAGGCTCTAGTTTAACCACTTATAACATGTGATGCACAGGTTGGCTGGGATGAATCCACAGCTGGGGAGAGGCAACCAAGAGTTTCCCTATGGGAAATTGAACCACTAACAACATTCCCAATGTATCCTTCCCCATTTCCTCTGAGGCTTAAACGTCCATGGCCACCTGGATTACCCTCTTTTCATGGTATTTTTGTCATGGACTACTATGAGAGCTTTCTTGAATCTAGTTGCTTCGAGATCTTGTTCTGGTTTCAGATTTGTTTCTTAAATACATGATTGGAAAGAACAGGATGGATAGCTTCTGTTTCTTCTTCTTTTTTCTTTTTTTTTTGATTCTGGAAGCATTTTCCTCTAACCTCTACATTTTCTGTTTCTTTTATATTCAGGTGTAAAGGATGATGATCTGGGAATGAATTCTCCCCTTATGTGGCTTGGAGGAGATGGAGATCGAGGTCTTCAATCTATGAGCTTTCAGGGATTTGGAATCTCACCATGGATGCAGCAAAGAGTTGATACTACAATGCTTGGTTTGCAGCCTGATGTCTACCAAGCTATGGCTGCTGCTGCACTTCAAGAGATGAGGGCTGTAGATCCTTCAAAGCCTTTAGGGACATCCATGTTGCATTTTCAACAACTCCAAACTCACCCTGGCAGGACAGCTACTTTGGTGCAACCTCAGATGTTTCAGCAGTCTCCGCCTCAACAAGCCTTTCTTTCAGGTGTTCAAGAAAACCAACATCAGTCTCAGTCTCAGTCTCAGTCTCAGTCCCAGTCCCAGGTTCAGACACAGCCACATCTGATTCAGCAACAACTGCAGCATCAGATGACAGTTAGTAGTCAGCATCAGCATCAGCATCAGCAGCAGCATTCGCTGTCACAACAGCAACTGGTTGATCATCAACAGATTCCTGGTGTTGTCTCTGCCATACCACAATTCACTCCAGCTTCTCAATCACAGTCATCACCGTTGCAAGCCATTTCTTCACTGTGCCACCAGCAGAGCTTTTCTGACTCGAGCGGGAATCCTGTGACTACCCCTATTGTGTCTCCTCTTCAAAGTCTCTTGGGTACATTTCCCCAGGATGACTCAGCACATCTACTCAACCTGCATAGAAGCAGCCCTTTGATAACTTCCTCAGGGTGGCCATCCAAGCGAGCTGCCATTGAACCTCTTATTTCTTTTGCATCTCCCCAATGTGCTGTACCACAAGTAGAACAGTTGGTTTCACCGCAGACAAATATGTCACACAACAGCATTTCATTGCCACCATTCCCTGGCAGGGAGTGTTCTATAGATCAAGAAGGTGGCAGTGATCCACAAAGCCATCTTCTGTTTGGTGTGAATATAGAACCCTCGTCTCTTTTACTGCAGAGTGGAATTCCAAGCCTTAGAGGAGTTGGCAGTGACAATAATTCCACAAACATACCCTTCTCATCCTGTAATTACATGGGCACTACAGGCACGGATTATTCTATTAATCCAGCAGCTACACCTTCTAGTTGCATTGATGAATCAGGTTTCTTACAGTCCTCAGAAAATGCAGGCCAAGTAAATGAACCAAACAGAACCTTTGTGAAGGTAAATTACCCCTTTGAGAGTCTGATTAATGTTAAAATCTGCAATAATGCTTCTTTGTGGTTTTAGTCTAAGCAATGGTAAATGGAACTTTTAAGGTTTTGACGGTGGAATTATTTACAGGTACATAAGTCAGGGTCCTTTGGCAGGTCTTTGGATATAACCAAATTCAGCAGCTACAATGAGTTACGCAGTGAGCTTGCACGGATGTTTGGCCTTGAAGGCCAGTTGGAGGACCCTCTGAGATCAGGCTGGCAGCTTGTATTTGTTGACAGGGAGAATGATGTGCTTCTCCTCGGTGATGACCCCTGGCAGTAAGCTTCCATCTTATATAGATAGTTTTTTAGGCACTTTTAAAGTTTCTTTGTCCATTATTCTTCTGAATGTATAGTGATACTTGATTAAAAGAGTTATTTTAAAACAAATTTCTTGAAACAATTCTTGATTAGCTCACTGCTTATCATCTGATATGCTTCGATGCCAGGGAATTTGTGAACAGTGTGTGGTGTATCAAAATACTGTCGCCACAGGAAGTGCAACAAATGGGCAAACGACGGGTAGAGCTTCTGAATTCTATCCCGGTTCAGAGGCTCCCAAATGGCAGCTGTGATGACTTCGCAAACCGGCAGGAGTCAAGAAATTTGAACACCTCTATAGCATCTGTGGGGTCTTTGGAATACTGAAACAGTTTAACCAGTCAAGATACCGCCCCAATTCCTGTAATATTAGGGTCTCTTCAAACCCGTCCAGAAGTGGGAAGTCCTACCTAATCCTAGTTTTAAGTCTTATATGTAAGCTTATTACTGTAATTAGAAGATACCCTTTTTTGTTCCCCTTGTTTTTTATGGTACCGAATATACACAGTTCGTAACTAGTAGGCCACCAATATTTCATGATAGTACGCATTCTCTTTCAGTTGTTTCGCGGTCAAATTTACGATGAGCTCAAGGTTGCTGTGGCCTGTGGATGAGCATGACATTAGTGTGCCATAATTTGACGTTTTATGGGTTGTTGTGACATGACATATTGGGTTTAGACAATCAGTACTGTGCTGTAGGTTCCAGTCTCATGTGACGGGTCCTTTTACGATAAGGAGGGGGTTGAAAGCAACTCTTTTTATGCTTGCATTAATGCAATAATGGTCTCTGCGTTGTTAGGTTCGTGGTTGTGGAAATTATTATAGCCCTGAAAAAGCCATCTTTGGTTTCCAATTTGGGTAGACCTGAAACATAGAGTCAATCACTACCTGCTATAGGCTGTGTAAGTTTGGGCTAGTCTTTCCCAGTCACAGTAAAGGTTCTTGCTTTGCCCTGCACCTGTTGAATCAGTCCAATGTTTCATCTTCGTTGGAATGAGAACCGGAAATGTCTTGTTAAGTGTGCGTGAATTTGGTTGAGTTCAGTGGGAGTTGATATGGCACGTGAGGCACGGGCTTTTAAACAGTGGCAGTACATTGTAGTGGTTTAATAGGAAGCTCCAACCATTGAAAGTGAAAGAGGAGGAGATTTTCAGACTTACTTTTGGTGTGGGACTCGGTCTATGGTATTCAGAGATAAGAGTCACTGTATAAAGTTAAGATATGACTTGAAAGTTTTTATGTTTTGGGTAAGGATGATAGGAATTTTCTTGAGAGGAGTGGAATGGTGACAAGGCAGGGCACTCTATCAAACAATTCCAAAAGCCCTTTATTTTGAAGTGGGAGGAAGAAAAGCACAAAACTTTTCTTTGACCTCTAGTCTCGTGCACGGCACCGTCAAGCACAAAATGATGGCCGCATGAGTGACTATATATGCCCTACTTGCTTTTCTTCCATCAATCCTCATTAGATGAAGGGTCCAAGCAGGTCATTGGTTTAAATCATCAACCTTAGGCATATGTTGGAGTAAGTGACTCCAGCTGCAAATGCTTGAAACAGTCAAGCTTTAGTTAGATAATGAACTATTCTTCATGCTGTTTTTTAGGAAGTTTTTCATTCCATCTTGTAGCAGATTTTTCCGCAATTTGGTTATATTTCTGCTGTATAAATAACTGATGTTGAGATCAATAAAAGATATCAGTTTTCCCCTCAAAACCAACAGCATAGCTACGACCATGAGCTGCTGGAAAAGCAGATGATTTGTAGCTGAGGGTTCCAAGCTAAAGCTTGGCTTCAACAACAGAGCGTGATTCGTGCGAACCACGATGAGAAAAAGAACAAAGTATGCACACACACACCCAAAAAAAAAAAAAGGGTTTGATACAGAAAAAGTGAAAAAGTATAGGAAGTTAAACTCCTTCATAATTATTCTTCCAGGTCACATCTACATGATTACAGTCTGAATTCAAATAGAAAGTAAGAAATTAGTGTCGAGGTTATCAATCACTTACACTCATCCAAATTCGATTGGTAACTCTCCTAGCCAAGGAGAAGTTTGCATTCATTAATCCTGTGAATCTTCAAAATGAAAAGAAAATTGAACCTCCTTGGTGAGTACAAACAACTTCAATACTTGCCTTATCTTTTTGGACATTCATAAGTCAAGTTAGGTACATATAGTCTTTCTTGTTTTCCTTTAATCAAATCATCTTAGTGTATATACCCCCAGTCTGCTCAGCTTTCTTGAACAAGGTACAAAGGCCAACAGCTCCAAGATCATTCAAACGATGGGCCATTAGTACAATCAAATGAATCTAGTTCTTGAAGTTAATCCATCGCATAATAAGCAATTTCATCTTATGGGGTCATGATACAAAAAAGTTCCAATGAGAATGTTGAATTTACAAATTTTTGACACAACGAGATGCATCTTTGTATCCGTATAAGACAAGAACTTGTTTGACGAAGTGATAGGCTTCACATCTGGATCACTGAGGACTTGAGCTTAATTGCTTTTGGGTTGCGGTTCCTAATGGATCTGCATGATTCCTTGTGTCTAAAGTCTTTAAGCTTGTCAAGTAGTGTCGGAAGTTGTCTCCAATGTAGGATATCGGATGATAAAGCTAAGTGTAGGTTTGAGGTATATTATGTAATAATTGACGAGACATATTCTACTTGAGATTCACGTAATTAAAAATTTGCGGCTTATTGACATGACTCAAGATCCCTAATTTACTTGCCAGGCTTGGAGCACTTGCAATTTTCAAATGAAATTTGCCCAAATTCTGATGGGAGGCCTCGGAAAGCAGAAGATTCTCGGAATCTTGGTCTTCAATCTTGCATTGATTGAGTAATTTCTTGCTGTTTATAAACCCAAGGATCCCTCCTTTAGGCGCCTCATTTAGAGATTGCTTCTTACTTGAGACAAACCTGCATCTTATTAGAAAAGAAGTCTACCATCAGGTTGTGACTCCTGACTAGTAAAATCCTTTCTAAGCATGTGACCTGTAGCTGTCTTCCGATATATAATCATTCTATAGTGTGTAACTCACAACCTGCAAGTAAAGCCTTGATATTATGCATGGATCAACTTGTATGAGTTTACGAGTAGTTTATAAAATTAGGTCTGAAGAGTTATTTATGGAAGCAGATCGTCTGTTCCTTTAACTTAAAAGTCAGACATAATTACTACATGCGATCGTGTGAGTGACAATTGTGCAGTATAAAATCTTATTCTTTTGAGAGTTAGAAATAAGATTGAGACAGAAGTTGTATGGAATAGAAACACATGATAATCTCGTTTTAAATAGTTTGTTATTGATTGAGTCTTACTCGTTAATCGTTTGAGCGCTGCTGTTGCTTGAAGCTTCCGCAGGGACACTTGCCTACGTCCCAGCTGACTAACTCTTACTTCTAGGGCATCAATGCCTACTTTATAATATCCTACCACCTACAAGACATAGAGCCTTCAAGTGCTCTCTTTCAATATACGCATCATGTAAGGTTTGCAGACAGATAGTCAGGATGGTTCAGTATCTTTTTGTTTTATTATGGGAACATACAAGTAAAAGAAGATCTTTTTCCCGAACTTGGAGGATGGCAATCAATAGGGATTCAAGTTGATGATTTGCAAGGTTGGGGCATTCCCCCCTTCACTAACTTCGTTAGAATTGGAGCTTGCTCCTGTTGTATGTTTGAGCTTTTGCTTGCTTACATTAATGAAAATTAGAATGGCCATCCGATTTTTATGTTCGAAATTTCCTGCAGACCGCACTAATTAATGTTGCTTCAAGTCTGAATCAGCCGAGACATGGGCTGAAGTGCTTCTAAGTCGCCCTTCCAATGGGTCTCCGTGAGTCCTCAAGTTTAAGAGTCCATAGGCCCGCAAAACAAGGTTGTCTCTCCAACGTTAAAAATTTCAGTAATAAAATTAGGACCACACAATAATTGATGTTTCAAGATCTTGCATGCCTTCCCGGTTTTAAGTTTTAACAAAATGGCTACATAAAAAGAATCAGGTGAGAGCAATCAAGCTTTTTCAGGTGAGAGCTTACCAATGCTTGATTGCTTCTATCTTCGGTGTAGCAGAATAAGAATTGCCGCTCATTCTTGCGCAGTTTGCTTTTCTTTTAAAACAAATTCAATGTTAAAAACTTTACGTAGTTCATTTTTCCTTAAGATTTTCTTGCCAACCCTTTTTGGGGTTTATCATGTTTCAACGTTATGTTAGATAAATTTCAAGTGGTTCATTACATGAAGTTAGAAGTAATTTCACAGACCTTGGTTGATAACATTGAAAATGATCCACCAACTTTCACATAATAGCTTACAAACTGAGGTCACTCAGCTGAAGACAAGATTGAGCTTACATACACAGCAAGGTTTTTCCCGGTTTTCATGATAACCAACCACAACACATGTAATGGGATGTTGGCATTCGTCCATTTTGACGAATAAACTCTGCTTGGGCTGCAGTTCTTTCTGCATCTCGGTTTTTTCTGGCTTCAGCTGCTGCTCTTTTTTCATCCGATTTTTGTCGTGTTAAGGCAATCTTCTTTACCATTCTGGCTTCTGCTTGAGCTCGCATCTGTTCCACTTGGGCCTGAAGAGAGAAAGATTCTAGTTATATATGGTCAATTTTGCTCATAAACTGCAGTCCCAGCAATCATTCACAAGTAACAACTTCTTGTAAAGCAAAGGCTTAAGAGAAATCACATTCAGGATTTAAGAACCACGGAAGTTTGCTGTGTTACAATCATCACTTAGCTGGTTTTTATCTTAATCAGTAGCCACCGAGATTGTCAATTTTATAAATTCTGGGACTTCAATAAATGTGATCCCCGTGTCTTTGATGTAGCTAATGTGTCATTTTTGTCCGCAGAAAGCGTATAAAATCACCAATGAAATGAAAATAAGTACCTCTACTCTCCTCATCTCGGCTTCTAGCTTAGCCTTTTGCTGACTTTCCCATGCTTGGATCTTAATTTCTTCGCGCTTATATCTGAAAAGTATTACACCACTCAGCAAATTAAATTACTTCGAGAACATCTCAAGGTAGCGAGTTAAAATAACATGCTTGATACAGTAATGCAATACTCTTAAATCTACATTTTGGGTGCTAGACGAGAATGGAAAAACCTTGCCATGTGTTTGGACTTTTCAGCACCCTCCCATGCGGCAGCACGTTTTTCAAACTCAACTCTGTCGAACTTCTCAACATCATTAGCTACAACAGGAGATGTATTCTTTTCCCGATCATCTTTACTGGCCCAAGCAGCAATATTCATCTTCCCAAGCTGGACTCCAAGGGCTACAATCTCTCTCCTTGTCTTTAATTTCAACTCTTGCTCAGTCAAATCCTTTCTGACATTCTCAGAGCCACCTTTTGAATGATTGTTCATATTGTGCTCCACAGGAGTTGATGCCGGTGCCCCTCTTCGGGGAGTAGATGGAACAGAAGAAGTAGGGCTGCGGAGGGGAGTTGTTGCGTCAACAGGTGTAGCAGTCCTCGAAGGTTCTTGACTAGGAACAGGGGTCATTTCTGTTCCCATGTCTCTCATACATACTGATCTTAAGACAGGAGCAACTGCAAGGTCATAATATTAAATCATCAGCTTCAAACATGATACTTGTAAAGTAGACAATACTTGTATAATGCAAATATTCCATTATGTGGGGCAACTTTAGATAGTTATATCAAAATTGCAGG
>JANIIA010000002.1:62910977-62923351 GCA_027478495.1 Erythroxylum alaternifolium
GCTTGATTTATATATATATATATGCAGTAGTGTGTTTGATGAGACCATTAAACTTAAATCCCTTCTTAACGTATTAAATATATATTTAGAACATGATTGTTGTCTTCTATTGTTATAAGAATAAACTGGAATTCTGTTTATTGTTAGAATTGTTGAGCAAAGTCAAAGCAACGTTAATTCAAATATCTTATAACCATAGGTCCTATTAACTAAATTTATATGATTCGAATGAGCAAATTTATGATCATATGAATTTACAGACAATGTTAAGAATAATATATAAGATATATTTTAATACGAGTTGACACCTAACGGATCTAGGAGCTATATGAGATGTAATCGATAAAGTTGTTATTTATCCAACTTAAGTTTAGTTAGTTTGTTGAGTAAACTCAAGATTAACTTAATTGGAATAAGATCCTAGTTTACTAGAAAAATTAGAGTAATATTTCTGAAACAGTAGTAAGGGCTATTATTTTGATTAAAATAGTAAAAGTAACTAAATATATGATTGAAGTCCTTGTGTTATTTAATTGTCATAGCATATAACTTATTACTTGCTTCTCTTATATTTATTTTGGTTTCAAGTAGAAATTACCTTTGTCTAGTATAGTAGATACTAAGTTTTAGTGAACTAAATTTCTTGGTTATAATTTAGGTTTTAGAAGAGTTCTCAAATATTAAGAAAAATAGTATGTCTATTATGCAATTTTTTATTAAACTCTATTGAGGATTTAGTGATAAAAGTTTTAGAGATATATCAATATCATATAGATGATAAAACATAATGACATTTTAAGTCGACCAATATCTTATAAATTTTAACGCAACATGAAAGATACATGTTAATATTATAATAGCATGATGCAAGAGGATGCATAAAGTATAGCTGAAAGGTATATTTCTTTGATAGAATTGTTTCACTCAATTTAATATACTAAAAGCATAAATATGGACTAGGTACTTACTAGAGGATGATGATAATTATCATTAGAAAAAATTAACTAAATAATTTTCCTTGCAAATACATGATCTAATATAGATTATATATATTTCTAATTCATACTTTTGATTATTTGATACTAAATTTCGTTTCAACATTACTACAATATTCAAGGCATGATAAGAAATAAATTGATGAGTAAAGGTAGTTGCTTCCAATTTATGCAAATAATTTATATGTTTTGGATCAAAAAAGTACTTATGCTTATCATAAGTGGAAAGGATAAAAAGTAAGATAACTAAGACTATCATTTTTTGTCATGTTAGTTAAATCTATATAATGGCAATCATAAAGTTACATACGAGGATATATGTATCCTTTTGATTATAAATCATATAAACCTTATGAAATATGGTAGGTTGAATAATAACCAAATAAACCTTTAGTGAAATGATGATGATCGAAGTGAATTGCTACATTTTATATATGTGAAGATATATATTTATTTATATATGATATATGGGATGTAATAATAATTCATAAAAGAATTATACTTATATTCTATTAAATTTACTAATGAAATTAAATGATATATTCATATGTATGAAATGAAAGGGGTAACTATTCCTAAAGTGCTAAACCTTTTAAATTTTTTTATTCTAGTGTCGAAGTTTTAAAATTTTTCAATTGAGTAACCATCATTATAAAACCTTAACATTTAAGTTGAAAACATTAATTCCATTATTGATTTACTAATATGGCTAACGGGATCTTTATTATTCAAGAAATATAACTGCCACCTGAAAAAAAAAATTGTCCAACTAAGCACGTAGGACAAATCCTATTTTAGTGTCCAAACACCCTTTATTCATCTTATTTTTCAGAACTAGTTGGATAAGTATTTTTGTCACCATCCTTGCTTCTCTAGCTTCTCCCACCATTGTCTATAACCTACAGTTGATGCCTTCTCAGACAAGGAACTTATTAGATAACACCTACTAATAGATTTCATTTCCGTTGACAATTTTATCAACCACCTTGAACTTTACACCTCTAACTCTAAACAACCAAAGCCCGTTAAATTTAACTTTAAGTCAGTGAAAACCCACCATGAAAAACATCGTTATACCTGCTTCCAACGTTAGGATAGTTAATAACAAAATTGAGACTACGTAACAAAAGAAGTATTAAAAAGGCATTTGTTGAAAAATATGGGGTAAGTACGTGGCAAAGATTCATGACCTGAATTGAAAAGGCTTTTTAGTTTAGTTAGGCATGTTTGACACTGTCATAAAAGTTACTAAAGCTTATGATATTGTAGCTTTTAGGCTTCGTAAATGCAGAGCGATTCATCCTCTAGGTTGCAAAGAATACAAATCTTAGAAGAGGATAGGAATTTCAGCCTATCCATAGTGCTGAGCTTGTTCAACATAGCCAACTAAAGGAGAAAACTCACATTAGGTCTAAGAACCTTGCTCCAAATTAAGGAATACCATCCTACTCTTGTAACTGCCCCATCCCTCAGCTTTTTAGCTTCCCTTATAGTAATTTCTGATACAGAAATCACATCCCATAAGCATATATCATTCTCCCTGAGGCTTCTATATGATGGAATTAGCAAAAGTCTAATTTCTTTTGAGGATAGCATCCAATTGTTATTTCTAATTATTTCATGAAGCTTAGCCCTCTTAAGGAAATAAAGATCTTGCCAAGTGATTATGAATAAAAGCCTCTTGACCTGTCTGGTTATTATATCATGGAGAAATTCTTTCCCCTTCCTTTATTTGACAAGTTATGTATTGCTAAACTTTTTCCCTTAATCTAAGAATTTGTATGAAGAACTAAGAGTAACTGTCTTTAATTCTTAGAGCTCAAAGACTCTCACCTTTTAATATATAAATATGAATCCGTTTGATTCATAATGATTGTTTTTCATTTAGGATTCTCCAAATTTTCTTGGTCATAAGTAAGATGTTTTTCTTGCTAATTGACTCCAAACCTAACCCACCTGCCTCCCTCGGTTGACAGATATGCTTCCAACTCACTTTTGCAATTCCTTTCTCACTATTTCCTTTTCCCCGTAAAAACTGCTTCATCAACTTTTCAATAGTTTTAATAAGCCCTTTAGAGAGGAATAAGTAGGAACACTAGTAAGTTTGCATTGACATAATTACTGAATTCATAAGCTGAAGTTTCCCTCCATAGGATAAGGCTCTATTAGTCCAAACCCCAATATTTTCTAATTTTTTTCTATTAAAGGGATACATTCACAATATCTAAGTCTCTTGGATGAGATAGGAATGGCCAAATATTGAAGAGGAGGATCTTTGTTTTCTATGCCAGTTGCTTGTGACAAGGAATTAGAAAGGTGAATAACACTTTTGGAAAGTATGAAACAACTTTTATGAAGATTGATACTCAGTCCAGACAGCTCCTTAAAAGTGTTGAGAGTACTCATCAGTAGGGAGACTGAATGAATATTAGCCCTACTTAGAAGAATAAGGTCATCTCCAAAACATAAGTTAGTTAGTGAAAGCTTCTTACATTTAGAATGGTATTTGAATTTGGAGTCATTAGAAATGTTATGCTTTAACATTAGGGAGAGAACCTCCATGCAAATTAGGAATAGGTAAGGAGAAAGAGGATCCCCTTGCCTAAGTCTTTTTTTGCTTTAAACAACTTTGTGGGGCTTCCATTAATCAATATTCCATAGGAGGCAGTGATGCATTCTTGAATCCACCTGATAAACCTATGGGGAAATTTCATAACCTCCATAGTCTGTTGCAGAAATCTCGAGTTTACACTATCAAAAGATTTTTGTAAATCTACTTTAATAGTACAGTTTTGAGGACTTCTACTGCGATTGTACCCTTTCAAAAACTCCTGCAATAAAAGAATATTATCCCCAATATCCTTGCTACTCATAAAAGCACTTTGATTCTCACTGATGAGTAAGTGTAGAACTTCCTTCAGCCTATTTGCCAAAATCTTAGCGATGATCTTATAGAGAAAATTAGTACAAGATATAGGTTTGAAATCACTCCAAGTGGACGGTTTGGAACTCTTAGGGACCAAACAAAGAAAGGTCTTGTTAATCTCCTTAAGCAAGACACCATTTTGGAAAACTCCTGCACAACCTCTTTAACTAATATCCCCAAGCTACTATAAGTTATTTGATAGAAAACCCCATTCAATCCATTTGCTCCCGGAGCCTTAGAGCCATTCATATTAAAAACCACCTTCTCTATTTCCTGATTCATATTAGGTCTAATTGGTAAAGAAACTTCATGCACATGAATCTTAGCTGTAACAACATGCCTAAGGTCTACTCCAATTCCTACAGAGGGACCTTATGTGCCTTGGAGATTTTTATAAAAATTTGTAACTTCATTTGCAATTCCATCTTGTCCAAATACAATCTCACCAACTTCTATTTTTAAGGAAGTGATTCTATTTACATTCCTTTGAGCTGACACTAAATTGAAGAAAAACTTAGTGCATCTGTCCCCATTCTTAATTCAATTAATTATGGCTCTCTATTTCAGTAAAAAACATTAATTATCCACCATTTGCTAATAGGTTTTAAGGGCTTCCTTTCAGCTATAGGTAGTGTACAATCCGTAGGGTTAACTGTCAAAGATTTCTGAATTTCTGAAAGCTTGTTTCTTGCTGTTTCTATCTCCTTTGAGGAGTTCTGTCATCTCTTTAAATTTAGCAACTTCAATTCCTGTTTAATATCCTTAAGCTTTTGCAAACAAATGTACTGCTTAGAACCATAGATTTCATATTCCAAACCCTTCATAATTGCTTCTTAAAAGGCCTCCATATTAACTAAAAAATTGATGAATCTGAAAGGATGATGGATTCTGGTCATTTTGAACAAGTTATCAACCTTTATAGGGGTATGATCAGAAATTCCTGGGCCTAGGAAATTAGATGAGCTTCCTGAAAAAGTATTTAACCATTCCATATTAACCATAGCCCTGTCCAGCTTTTTCATGATGTAATCATAGCCCTGTCCAGCTTTTTCCTGATGAGCCAATTAGAGCTTTGTTTGTTAGACCAAGTAAACCTATGACCTTCAGATTTTAAATCTATTAATTCCACCTCCTGCATATAATCAAACATTTTAAAAGTGTAGTTGAGTAGGTTACAATTTCCTTCTGCCTTTGATATGAAAAGTGTGGGGTTAAAGTCCCCACTAACTAACCATGGAACACTAACTGATGCCTTGAGTCTTCGAAGAGAAGTCTATAGCTTAGTTCTTTGAAACATAGTGTTAAAATCGTAGACTAAAGTAGCTAAAGCACAAGAATTTTTCATTTTAAAGTTAAGCTTTGAGTGGATAAATTGTTGGCTGGTTTCCAGAACATTCACTTCCAAGAGATCACCATCATAAACAATAATAATCCTTCCATAGGCATGACACTGGTGGTTTATGAGAAACTGCAATTTGCTACCCAAACAACTTAATTTATTTAGATTTTCTTCTCTAATTTTAGTTTCCCAATAAACAAAATAATAAAGGCTTTTCCTTTTGAACAAAATCCCTTACTGCATTAAGCTTAGAAAGGCTGTTTAGTCCTCTTAACATTCCAGACAATCAGGGTCATATGAGATTACTTTTACCTTTAGAGCCTTTCCTACTGCTCCTATTACTTTTCTAAGAGATAACCTATTCTAGAATTTCTAGTCTATGTGGCCTTGGTTTTAATTATTGTAGCCTCAAGGATATCTTATTGGAGATACCTCATCTGCATATCTCAAAATATGACAGGGATATTTTTATGGTCGCTATAGCTACATATCTTCAAGTAGTTTGAAATGAGAGAAACAATAGGAGGTTTAAAGAGAGATCTAACACTTTACTCCCTCTTATAGAACTCTCTATCGCAAACATTAGGGAACAACTGATTACAAATCTGCTGGACCTGCACTTTAGTAGAGGAATGACTCTCTTATACAGAATATAGTCCTCTAAGTCTATTCATAAATCACAATATTTTCATGCAATCTAGGTTACAGAAAAGAACAAAGCTTCTCATGCATATCTATTCCTGGGTTTCAAGCAGAATCTTCACCTACTTATGAAAAAAGGAGCCTATTGAAGAAAAGGAGGATTCGGACTCACCTGTAAGAATCATAATGTATTTGGAGTACTTCCCTTAGATGTACTACCTCTTCAGTCAAGTCTTGTATGTAAGGATCACTGTTGTCCCCTCCAGTCTCCTGGTATTAACATATAGTTCGTTAATATGTGGAGATTCACATAATCTTTAAAGTTGATGTTATTCGAGTTGAGTATGCATACTTGAGTTGAGATCTCCCTTTGTGGAAGAAACGAGTAGTGGAAGCCACCGTGTTGCCTCCGTAGTGCTGCACCTCCAGAGCGTCATCTTCCTCCTCCCCAAATCAAGTAATTTGTTTGAAGTTTCGAGAAAGGAGATGGTTGTTATGCCCTAATTGCTAAATGACATCACATATATTCCCATTTAGTTCTATAAACGTCGTCTTTTTGTTTCAACTGTGGTCTTAGTGTTCCTAGTTGTTGTATATCACGTGGGAGAGGCCCTCCCCAAAGATGTACATTATTAATTTCCTTAATGAATTTTTTTAAATTCTCAAAAAAATGCAAAGCTTTTAATAATTTTCCTTTCGAGTTGGGAATTCAAGTCCTAGTATTTTAATTTCTATGGAATATATGATTTTGAAGACTGATAACTGCAGGAAAAAGTTAGATTGAAGATGTGGAGAGTAACAAGCTGATAAAGATAGAGAGTTCTTTGTCAATCGATTTCAATAAAGTGAAGATGGAGAGTTCTTCATTGGAATGTGACGTTAAGGTTATGGGAGACATTGGAGAAGCAAGGATGGTGGTGACAACACTTAAACAATTCTAAGATTTCTGGGAAAATAAGATGAATAATTGGTGTTTGGACACTAGAATATGATTTGTCATATATGTTTAGTTGCACACTTTTTTTAGGTGGCAACTATATGCCTTAAGCAACAAATCTCCCATTAACCATATCAGCAAATTAGTAACGAAATTAATGTTTTGGACCTAAGAGTTAAGGTTTTAGAATGTTTGTTACTCAATTAAAAAGTTTTTAAAACTTTAACAGTGGAATGCTAGTGGTAGTATAGTAGTCCTCTTGCAAGGGAGTTTATAGAGACATGTTTCTCATAGAGAATAAAAATTGACATTTGTAATTATTAAAGATATGGTAGTCCAAGGGAACCTTTTATTAGATATTAAAAAGTAACAACTTAATTATGAGAATATCTATAGAGATACATATAGAAGTTTGTTTACCTATTCTAAGTTCAAGTACGTATCTAATGTACTAAAGTTATTTAGAATTTAAGATATTTCGTGTGGTATTGAAGATATTCATTATTCTATGTATGAATTAATATTTGAGTTCAACGTTATCTCGACATTAAATTTTAGAAGTGAATTCTAATTAGGTACATTTTATTTAGAATAATATTATTTTGAGATAGGAAAGGTTTCAATATACCATTAATTGCTAGTCAAGGCATAATACATATTTTATGTAATGAAGATGATTATATGGATCAAAAAGTTATTTAATGAACTTGGTCTAGTTCCTTACTTTATTTAGACAATAATATATTATGAAACATTAGAGTTATTAGGCATACGAAATAAGCTAAGGTCTCATTAAAGATCCAAGTACATGTCCATGCAATTTCTCTTAATTATGATGATAGTTGAAATGAAACATGTAAGATTTAAGCAAGTTCCCATTATAAAAAATCTTGTGTAATTCTCTCCCTAAACCATTATCTTAGTAGTAACATGATTGTCATATGTACATATGATATAAGATCAATGATTGACTTAGTGTAAGTGAGAGATTGTTGGTTCATACCTTGTAGCTAATTGGTTGATTGTATTTTTAATGACGTAATTATTTCAAGGCATTATTTATCATATACATAGATAGATATATACATACATACATACATACATAGATACATATATATATGAAAAATTTCATGAAATAAATGTACATTTGAAATAAAATTACGATAAGATCATAAATATGAGATTTATATTGTATTTATGTATTATCCGTAAATTAATTACTCTACTAAAACTAAACATTAATAGAGCATAAGGACTATCGTAAATAATTATTTCACGAGAACAGATCTTACCCCAATTTTCTAACATAAATAGCTATAAAACTATCATCTTTAATAATCTATTTCCAAGTAAGGTGTTTTTGGTGTTCATAAGAATTTTATAAATATTTGCATTTTTACGACGCACTAGATTTTCAGTTGTGATTAACTAATTAAAACAAGCAGTAAGCCAACCAAGAACTAAATTTATAGCATCATTACTTTAAACTCAACAGGGCTTGTTAATTTCATCACGCAAACAATATGCCACCATTGACCAAAAACCAACAGATGCCAAAAAAAAAAAAAAAGGAGCTCCGTATTTTCATTTTTCTGACAAGTGTAGTACGCATATAAGATAAGAGCACAGTCTCTTATTTTCTTTCTTATTTTTGCATGAGTGCCTGATCTTTTGCTTTGCCTCCTTCTCCATTTTCCAACATCTGATTTGGAGGTACTTGTTGGTAGCTCACTACATTTTCGCTGCTCACATAGACTACTCGAAAAATGTCATACTTAACGTCGAGAGAAAATGGTTCAAGATAAGGTATCATGGAGGCCCTGTAATCTGTATTTAGAATCCATGAATAGCAATGTTGGAGTGACTTCCAAGCATAAAGACAAACAACTCTAGGAATGTTTTGGCTCTTCAAACAAACCCCAGAAGTAGCACCATCCATCTTGAAGAACCAAGATTTGAAGATTGCCAAGTTTGCATAAGAGAGCTCGTTAAAGTTGTTCCCAGATTGTGACAGTAATGAAATGATAGAAACTGCGTCTCCAGTGGAGAACTTTGTGGCGGAGAAGCCGTTTCTTGACTCTCCGGCGTAGGCGTCAAAGAAGCAGTATTCATGCAATACGGCCATGTTTGATGTGCTTGCTAGCATAGGGAGCTGATGATAATACATGAGAATGAATTAAGCAGGGTTACCGCAGTTGCATATAAAGACTTACCTCATCTAACAATCCTAGCTAGCATATATATGCAGTGATTCTCATAGTAAGAACTGGCCTAAAATTTCATAATCGTATACCAAAAGATGATACTTGAGAACCTAAATAAAATTAATATATATTACACAAGTGATCAAAGAGCTATTGTGGTGGCTCATGAACTGCTGAAACGGAGAAAATTGATCCAGCCAAGAAAATTGCATACTTACAAGGGCAGTAATTAAAAGCTCTTTATTTTCACTAGATCTCTTCATCCATGCTCCGCACCAGAGGATCTGATGAGAAAATAATTATATCAATATCTAGGATTCCTTTTTCACTGGTAAGCAGCTATTAGAGGACAGACATGGGGGCAAAAGAAAGTTACCGTAAAGTTTGTGGATGATAAGCCAACTATGGCTGATATGATGAGGAGTGGAGTGATGATAATAAACCAAATTAATAGGAAAATGGAACGAGTAAACTTCATCCATGGCAAAAGAGAATTCTTTGAAGTTTTAAAAGTTACTCTTACCATATTTCCATGTATGCTCTTCAATATAGAACTTTGAACACAGCCCAGAGATTGAGTGCAGGAACATAAGTGTCTGAGAGCCTCAATAAGCTGATCAACAACCACAACTGTTGGCTTGAAAACCAAGATGCTCACATCCAAATTCCTGTTGTTAAAAGGAACAAAGAATGCCATCTCCTTAATTTGTAGCTTCCCTTCCTCTTAATTACTTTCTACTTTTTGTTGCTTTTAAAATGAGAACCGATGACCTCTCCTGCACTTGAGATGTTGGTCTGATTGGTTGCATATTATTATTAGCAAATGGATGAGAGCCAGAACTTCAGAGGAGAAACTTCTATGGTCTTGTGCACTTTTTTCAAACATCTTTCAAGAATTCAAGTAAACAGAATGAAGGGGGGCATTGATATTGGAATAAATAGTATTTAAGACTTGACTGCCTCTAGATGACCCAAAACACGAATTGCGACTCTTAAGAAATTTCAAACAAATGAATAGTGTCAAAATCTGATTTCGTGCTTGCTTCTATTTTTTCTTTGTTTCTATCTTTTATAGTAAAAATAATAATTTTTTGAAAGTTAAGACTTAAGATTTTGGATCAAATTGTACTTATAATAATATGTATGTATGATTTTAATTTTTTTTTCTCGTCTTTTAACTTAATTATTTGAATAAGAGTTACGTTGTTTAATTAATTACTGGTTGGAAATATTCAAAGCGCTTCACGTCACCGAAGTTTAATTTTGATAGTTCTAGATGTTTAATAAGAAAAGTATTCTAAGCTTAAAGTACGTGCATCTACTTAAAGATGGATTTAGACACGGAGAACAAATTGTCTTCTCCTCCCAACAATTGATTCTTTAAATTGGTAATGGTGACAGGAGGAGCTGTAGGTTTCATCAGTAGAATAATCTCACCCTCTGCTACCGTTGAACTTCAACCTAATTATTTCATCAGCTCAGATTAGAGGAGCAAGAGGTCCAGCACACGTCTGGGGTAACGTGTTTTACAAGCTTGATCGAAATCTGACATTAGTCAAAGTCTAAGCTCATGTTGATCAACTTTTTGCATATATATATTTAGTATTTGTAATGACTAGATCAGACAATTTATTAAGAATATAATTTATACAGAAGATTCAAAACAACTTCTAATACTTATCCTTTATGCTACGTATGCTTATCCTTTGTAGTCTGAGCCGACAAAGGATCCTTTTCCATATGTTGTACATATGTAGGTCATCTACTCTCCTAAATCACCATAAAATATGGATCAAGTAACTTGAATACTCGGTCCCTGTAAGTAGAGATGGCGAAATAGTCTAGGTTTAATAGATTGAGCTTGAATTGACTGAAATTTAGGCTAGATTTAAAATTTTGATTATAAAGATTTTTAGACTTTAAATCAGAACTAATTGAGTTAAAAATAATTTTATTTTTTAAAAAATATTTTTAATAATAAAAATATTTAGGATAGAGTTTAAATTTTTATTGAGAAAATATTATCTTTAGAAATTGTCGGATTGAGTTAAGGGCTAAAACTTTATTTATAGAGTCTCCTTCCTCTAATTTTTTTTTGCTTAAAAGGGAAACTGAGTTTTTTTTAGGCCTACAAAACCTTTCTTTTTTTGCACTTTGTACATTTTTAAAAAATGTTCAATCTTGCAAGATTTTTTCAATTTAATGATCAAGCTTAAAAGCTTTTTTAATTGACTGCTTAACCTTTTAAAACTTTAACAATTCAGTTTAAAATTTTGTTTTTAATAACTTGGCATATTTATTAAATATCATGTAAATGTTTATCTATTAGCCACATCATACAAAACTAAGGTCTTGAATTAAATTGTTAAAGTTTTAAAATGTTCATTACTCAATAAAAAATTTAAAAATTTAAAGCACTAAATTTAAAATATACTAAAAAGTTGAACTCTTTAAAATTTGTTACCCTTTTAAACTATAACAAGTCTATCTATGCAACTCTTTTCTGATAACTATACTCGTGTCAATTATCCTTGCCTCTCTCTTTTTAAACTATAACAAGTCTATCTATGCAACTCTTTTCTGATAACTATACTCATTTCCATTATTCTTGCCTCTCTCTTTTTATTAGTTTGATGGACAAATGTCTAGTCACTTGCTGTCCTTCTGCTAGCATTGGTGAGATTGTGGAGATTGCGCAATTCTCTCAAACGTAGAGATGACAAATAGAACAAGGCAAACCTGAGCTTGACTAACCCTAAGACAATCTGGTTTGAGTCCAAGCCCCATTTAACCTAATTTTGACATGATTTTTTTAATTTTTAAAATTTAAAACAAAACAATATTATTTTTTACAAAAATAATGCTTTTTTCAATAGTATTTAAGTTTGGGTCGATTTAGGTAGCTTGAGCCCGACTCGAAGCTCACGTTTTAAAAAAAGAAAACCTGAGACTCAGTCAACCGGGTCGTCGCTACTCAAATGAGTGCTCTACTTCGTCAAGATCGATGCATTTATGTGCCCTTTGTTATCCTTGTTCGTAGTTACAAGCTTTGTTCATCAATAAGGACTTTCGTACATATTGGTTTTCATATTCTACTAAATTGAGATTTGGAGCATAAGTAACCTTCACGTTAAACCTTTATCTATAGCGCCATGATGACATGATGTTTCACCTTGTAAATTGTACGACGTTCTAAAACGGTTCAAAATTTCTTAATTCGTGAAATTTGATTTGAAGCATGACTTGAGCTATGTGAATACGTGCACAGACCTACGAGGTATGTCTCATTCCTTATTGCACCTATGAAAGTGAGTGATTATAATTTGCATTT
>JANIIA010000002.1:62942069-62965652 GCA_027478495.1 Erythroxylum alaternifolium
CATAGCGAAACAATATTAAACACTCATAACCCGTTCCAAATTACTATTTTACCCTTCCCATTGGTGAGGGGCTGTTACACTGTGAGTAGGTATATGCTCAATCCAGGTAAAGAACATTGGGAGGCTATGAAATGACTATTGAGGTATTTGAAAGGTACTTCAAATATAGTGTTTTGCTTCAGAAGGAAAGAAGTGAAACTTGAGGGGTTCGTTGATGCTGATCTTAGTGGGGATGCTAATACGAGCAAGAGTACTTTTGGGTATGTTTTCATCATTGGTGGTACAGTGGTAAGCTAGATGTCTAAGCTGCAAAAGTGTGTCTTTTTGTCAATGATTGAGTCTGAGTACATGGCAATGTCGGAGGCAGGTAAGGATATAGGCTCAAGAACTTCCTAGAGGAGATAAGTAAACAGTAGGAACGATGTGTTCTTTTCAGTGATAGTCAGAGTGCAACTCAACTAGCTAAGAATCTCATGTTTCATTCTCAAACCAAACACATAAGATGGAGGTACCATTTCATCCGAAGTTTGGTTAAAGATGGTGTGTTATGTTTGGAGAAGGTGTTGGGTGCTAAGAACCCAAGGAATATGCTCATTAAAGGGGTGAGTGTGAACAAATTGAGGTTATGTCAGACCTTAGTTAGCCTTTGGTGATTGCATATGGAGGTGTTTGATGCATTATATGTGAGATTGATGGTAATGTATAAGCATGTATTTTTGGGGATGTCTTCATGTATTACAGTCACCAAGCGGGAGGTTGTTAGGAATGGAGACTAAAAGAAGAGGCGTGGTAGGGCCCAAGGCCTACTTTAATTAGTTTCCTTCTTCCTAATGTATTGGCTAACGATAAAAACACCTAAAATCTTTTTCTAGGGTTAACATGAGGCAACAAAGAGAGATTTGTGTGTGCCTTGTAATCACCATCTATTTACTCTTGAAAATCTCTAGTGCATTGTTTCTATGGTTTTTCTTCCGATTTTCAGGTTTCCACGTTAAACTTGATGTTCATTATTATTGTTATTGTTTTCTTTTTCTTGTTTATTGCTGAATTTATTATTGTTGTGCTTGGTGCAATTGGAATTGCCACGATCCCAACACAAACCACAACAACCTGGTTGTCCTATTCTTTCAAGCAGAGGATCTTGAGATCTAAAAGTTGAAAGGAACTTGCCATTGAGCAAAGTAAAAGCATGCAAATCATCCCATAAGTCCATTTTGAGGATACTTGGATCTCTTGGAAGTGAAGTCACAAGTTTCTTACAACCCTTTAATCTAGAGCGTAATCAATGAAGGGAAGGTGTTAAGGTGGAGTATGTTTGAACACAAGACATTTGATTATATAGAGCTCTTGAATGAGATAGAAAGCGTCCTCATCATTTCCACACATAATCCACTCCTACTATTCGGGCATGTTTTCAAACCTCAAAATTTGGAGGCACTAAAATGGATTCTTTATAGATGTGTATCTACCACATAACTTAGGACTTATCGATACAATTCTTGGAAAATTTGTAATCGAGAGATTTTTTTGGTGCAATGGAGGTAGAAGGAGAATAATAAAATTTCCTTCAGTTGCTAAATCAATATATTAGTAACCATTTGTTTCAATTCTTTAAGTGTCTTCTTAGTGGTAATGGAGGTATAAAGGAGAAGAAGAAGAGAAAATAAATTAATTTCATAATTTATATTTTATTGACGTGAAAAATAAATTTAAGATATCATTTATGTGTCAAATATGATAGATGATATGGTACGTCACGTAAATAATGTTAACGAAAAGTCTAAAGTTGGGTTATTTTTAAAAAAATTAAAAAATTCAATTTTGTATTGTTACTTTTGTAAAGTTTAAAATTTTTTATATAATTAACCTTTATATATAGTTTTATAAGTGGTGGGGAAGAATATATTAAAAGATGATGAATGCAACAGTGGTGGGGAAGAATCGGGTGGGAGGAAAGTGAAACAGAAAAGAGGTAACCGTAGCAGACTGACGGAGTTATGTGTAAATGTAGCAGCACGTTCATGAGCCACAAGTATCTGCAAATATGAAACAGTCGCCTCGTGGTCCTTTGGAAGATCTGAATAATTTATTATATTTATGTATATATGTACTTTTGATTATATTCAAGTTCTTAATTACTTGAATGAAGAATTAAACATAAGATTGCATGGCAAGTAATACTCACACCATCGACTCGTTGGATCTTGCTCTCTAAATGCCTATCCTTCATCGATCAATACGTAGCTGTGCCTGTCCTCACTCCCCACATAATATGTGTAAAGAAAAGAATGATCACTCGAAACACTTCTGAACCTGTAGTTAGGGTTTTTCTCCGACGGGACAGAAACCGCCTGGGAGCAATCGGATTCGACGGCTGGGTCAAGCACATTGCATTAGGTTACGAGGTTGGAGCAGCCGGTTCCTAGGAAGATCAGAGCGAACCTATCATGGCACGATTATCAACGGTCGTTGTTGAGCTTCAAACAAAGTCTCTGATTTGGTGTTCTTGTCTCGATCTGAAACCGGTGAAATGACCTCACGCACATGACCGATATTTGGGCGGCTGTGATTTAACCGACAAAATCACTCTACTTTTGCTTCTTTCTCGGTAAAAAGCTGAGCTCCGCAGTGTTGTTCCTATACCAAATCCAACTATATAATGGTCCAATCTTTTTCTTTCTTGTGACTGATAACTAGTCTATTGAAATGCCCTTTCGTTTCAAGTCGTCGAAGGCTGTGGGTAATAGTTGCAAGTTTGATGATTTATTTCGGCGACATGCACCTGTGCTTGGGATTGAGTTCGGTTCCATTCAAGCAGAGGTTAGGCCTTCGTATCATTTTTCTTTTCGCTCACTCATATTTTCAAAAACAATTAGCATTAGTTTTGGTGCTCATGAGAATTGCAATGATAAGAATGACCGCTTTAACAAGTATGGGCTAATGGGTTCTGAAGATGATGATTGTACAATAGCTAAAAATTCTAGATTGGGTTTTTATAGCGAGGTCGAAGAATCGGATGAAGATGAGGAGGATGGTAATGAGAAAGAAGTGGGAGAAGGTGGTTATGAAAGTTGTGGTGATAAAGATGATAATGAGTTTATGGTTTTCAGATCATCTGATGGGCTTAATCGGCAAAAGGAAGAGGTTATGAGAATTGAGGTTGGGGATGAGGATTTTCGACACCCTTTGGTGAGAGAAATTTGTAGGTTGATTGAACTTAGGTCTGCTTGGAACCCTAAGCTTGAAGGGGAGTTGAGGCATTTACTCAGAAGTCTGAAGCCACGACAAGTTTGTGCTGTTTTGCAGTCTCAAGCTGATGAAAGAGTTGCTTTACAATTCTTCTATTGGGCTGACCGGCAATGGCGCTACCGGCATGACCCGATTGTATATTATGCAATGCTTGAGGTCCTCAGTAAAACTAAGCTCTGTCAGGGTGCTAGGAGGGTGCTCCGCCTCATGACTCGCAGGGGAATCTATCCTTGTCCAGAAGCTTATTGTCATGTAATGTTGGCATATAGTCGGGCGGGTAAGTTGAGGAGTGCAATGCAGATGTTGACTGTGATGCACAAAGCAGGTGTTGAACCAAATTTGTTGACATGTAATACTGCTATTCATGTTTTACTGATGGCAAATAGGTTGGAAAAGGCATTGAGGTTTGTAGAAAGAATGCAACTTGTTGGTATTGCACCAAATGTGATAACTTATAATTGTTTAATCAAGGGATACTGCAATGTTCATCGAATTGAAGATGCCATTGAGCTAATTGATCAAATGCCATTCAAAGGATTCTCCCCTGATAAAGTTAGTTATCACACTGTTATCAGTTTTCTTACTAAGGACAAACGGATCAAAGAGATAAGAGAGTTAATGAAGAAGATGAGCGAGGGAAGTGGGTTATTACCAGATCAGGTTACTTACAATACTGTGATCCATATGCTTTGTAAGCATCGTCATGCAGATGAAGCGCTTGAGTTTTTAAAGGAAGCAGACGAAATAGGATTTTGTGTTGACAAGGTTGAGTACAGTGCAATTGTGGACTCTTTTTGTAAGATGGGAAAGATGGACAGGGCAAAAGAAATTGTGAATGCGATGTTCAAAAAGGGTTGTATACCTGACGTGGTGACGTACACTTCTGTTGTCAATGGACTTTGTCAAGTTGGGAACATAGAGCAAGCTAAAAAGATGCTTCAACAAATGCATAAGCATGGTTGCAAGCCAAATGCTGTGACATATACAGCCCTGTTAAATGGGCTTTGTCGAAATGGGAAGTCATTAGAGGCTAGGGAGATGATGAATATGAGTGAGGAGGATTGGTGGGCTACAAATGCTATCACGTATAGTGTTGTGATGCATGGGCTGCAGCGAGAGGGAAAATTATTGGATGCATGTGATGTCATCAGGGAGATGGTTAGAAAGGGTTTCTTCCCAACTCCAGTTGAAATTAATTTATTAATCAAGTCACTCTGCCTCGAGGGGAAAATGAAGGAGGCAAAACTGTTCATGGAAGAGTGTCTGAACAAGGGCTGTGCTGTCAATGTTGTAAACTTTACTACCTTGATTCATGGCTTTTGCAAGAAGGATGATGTAGAAGCAGCTTTGTCATTATTTGATGACATGTATCTAATAAATAAACATCCTGATACCATCACTTATACAGCTATAGTTGATGCATTGGCAAGGAACGGTAGAATACAGGAAGCTACTGAGTACACAAAAAAAATGCTTAGTAAGGGCCTGAGTCCTACACCTGTGACGTATAGAACAGTGATTCATCATTATTGCCACATGGGCAAAGTGGATGATTTGTTGATATTGTTAGATAAAATGCTGTCACGGCAGAAGTGCAGATCGGTATATAATCAAGTGATTGAGAAGCTCTGTAGTTTTGGAAACACGGAAGCAGCTGATAAACTCCTTAGTAAGATTTTGAGAACAGCGTCAAGAATTGATGCCAAAACATGCCATGTGCTGATGGAGAGTTACATGAGGAAAGGGAATCCTTCTTCTGCTTATAAAGTGGCTAGTCGGATGTTTAATCGAAATCTGATTCCTGATTTGAAGTTGTGTGAGAAGGTGAGCAAGAAACTGTTGTTGGAAGGAAAATCAGCAGAGGCAGATAACCTGATTCTAAGGTTTGTTGAGCGTGGTACTGTTTTACCTCATTGTCAGCAGCATCTGCGAAACTAATGCATTCTTTGCATATGATTGATGTACTCTTAGTTTCGAAAACTTCGTTGGATTTCAACTCAGTAAGACGTTTTTCCATTTTAATACGTATGCGTTTCGTGATTCTTTTTTCCATTTTGCACTGTCTTTTTGGATATTTCATTGAGTTATAGGTTAGGTCACTGATGTGACGCTTAAGCAGGTAACACTGTTTAATTACGTTTGTAAATTATTCAAACAGTTACTTGATATGAACAGATGGGATCTTTTGGTTTTAGGTTAAAAAGTACACCATAACAGTATCCATATGCCCAGGCAGTTTTTCCAAGCTTAGGTGATGTGATCTTTATAGTGATGTTCATAACACCAGAAAATAGTTTCAATGGTAACCGTACCACTTTCCCTGCTGTGTGGAAAGCAGAAATGTATTAGGTGTATAAGATAGAAACTTTGTGTGATGGTGCAGGGAAAAAGAAGATTATTAGAAATAGACAGATCCATGTTGGTTTATTCTGTGCAGTTCTTTGTACAAATCAAACACTTTTTTAAAGCTTTCTTGAATCTGTTGACTCATGTAGCAATTGGAGTTTCTATGTGAACTTGAAGCCAACACTGTGAACAATGTCATTAATGATGGACATGTTACGTATAAATTGTTACAGCGTACGGGTAGTATATACCCTGTAACCGTTTCCCTAACAGAAGAAAAATATAAATTAGCTATTTGCCTCTCTCTCTTTTTGTGTATTTCTCTGCCTTCTCTCCTTCTGGATTCTTCTCTCTTCTTTTCTTCTTTGTTCTTCATTTTTTCTCTTTAATGAAAGTTATTCATAACAGGACATTTTGCTGTATTGATGAATTATTAAAGATGCTAAACCAGAGCCAAATAACTGACCAATTGTTGGTCATGTATGCAGGTAATCTTTTATGAAAGACTGGTGGAGTTTTTGAAAGAAAGGGCCTCAGTTAGTGGTTCACACCATTAAAAATGATGACTGGGAATTGAATGCTTGTGACATCTGGTCTTAGTTGATCAGAGTTTGAGGTGGCTAAGGACAGGTAAATTAATGCCTTTCTACCCACCCCTTTATAACTTTTTTGTTGGGAGATGAGTCTCACTATGATATACAGCAGATTTATGAGTTTCATTTGCCTTTCTGCAGTTTGCATTTTCAGCCAAGATTCCATATATTGGCATCATGATGGGAGGCAATGACGCTTACCAACAATAATTGAAACAGACAATCCCTTTGGCTAATGCATTGGTGTCAAGGTATTCAATGTATCATGATAGCTTGTATTGTTTCTTCACATTAGCAATATGAAAGCACATTGAAACAAAACGTGGGGAGTCCTTGAAACTGTTTGGGAGCTACACCATGTTTTTGCTTGATGCTTTCAAGGCATAAAATCATATGGGGAGTCCTTGAAACTATTTGGGAGCTACACCATGTTTTTGCTTGTTGCTTTCAAGGCATAAAATCATACCTTTGGTTTAGAATAATACTTTTTGTACGGTTGGACTCATTCTTGAAGATTTCTTTTAATATTCTAAAAAATTCTCATACTTCACTGAATTGATACATATTTTTATTATGATTTTGTTAAAAAAGTTGACGTAATTTACATGTAACGTGATTATGTATTATTTCTGTGAAAAAGTTTGACAGGAAAATTAATAAAAGATGTGTGTATATATTTAACAAAGAAAGATGTTTTTTCAGGTATTAAATTATAAAAGATTTTTAAGAATGAGTTAATATAAGAGGTGTAAATGTCATCATCTCTTGTGTTTATTATCAGTGGCACTAGAATTTGGATGCAGTTGTCTTTTGTCACGTTCTGCATGTTTCAGAGGCTACAAGGTGAGGCTTTGCTCAAAAGAATCTTCTAGAGCTTGGTAAAATTTTATAGAAGACCCTAGAAACTCATGAAACATTGTGGAACACTCTAGAACATTAGAGAAGGTTGTAGAATGATGTAAATATGTATATAGTACATAAAGCATCTAGAGTAGTATGGAAGATTCTAGATAGGGGCATTATTGTAATTTGTACAGGAGATATTTTGTAGGGAATAATCCCCACCGTTGGATCAAATCAATATTCACCTTCCATTGAAGAGGTGGAGGGCTATATAAAAGATTTATAACAATCAAAGAATCCAAGAGTTTAAAGCAATAGAAGTATCTAAGATTCCTTAAGATCTCTTATTCGTGTCTTCTTTGCTTGCTTAGTTCTTCATAGTTTAAGTAGGCATCTTCGGGGAAGGTTGACTAGCTACACTCGAGTTTGGGAGAAAAAATATACTAGTTCTGCACGTGGAGTTCGAGTGAAAGAAATCCCATAATAGTTGGTATCAGAGCCAAAGTTTTTGTAAAGAAGCTTTCTTGGGGGGAAATCTTGCACACGATGGAGACCGAACAACCATCCGATGTCTCCAACCCACAGCTTGTGGCAGGGCTAGAAAGGAGAAGGGACATCATGTCCTCCATGGAGGAAAGGTTGGCAAGGATAAATGCCACCATGCCTGACTTGAGGGAAAGGGTCGATGCTATGGACCAACGCATTTCAATGCTCGAGTCCAAAGGTGACGACGAGGAGTTGGGGGGAGAAATGCAAGGTGCCTTGAATGTGGTGGTCAAGGCGATGTCGAAGAGGAACGACTCCTTAGAATCTACGATGCTTGCTTATAAGGAGGAGGTAGAGAAGCTCAAGGTGAAGCTTGAGTTGTGCAAGACGGCCTTAGTGAGGAGGGGATCCTCACATATGGCCAAGGGTGAAGTTCCTAGGCCTAAAGCCTATGGTGGGGTAAGGAGCGCAAAGGAGATTGACAACTTCATCTTCAACATAGAGAGGTACTTCGAAGCAGTGGGCATCGAGGATGAACCCACAAAGGTACGTAATGCCTCTCTTTATTTACAAGATTTGACTATTGTATGGTGGAGGCGCTACTGTGAGGATGTCAAGTGGGGCACTTGCACCATCGATACTTTTGATGATTTTAAAAGGGAACTCAAAAGACAATTATATCCCGAGAATGCCGAAGACGAAGTTAGTGGAAAGCTTCGTCACCTTCAACATAAAGAGGGCAAAATTCGTGAATATGTTAAGGAGTTCTCCGAGTTGATGTAATCCCCGACATGGGAGAAAAGTGTGCACTATTTTGCTTACTTGATGGCTTATCCGGTTGGGCCAAGCTTGAAGTACAAAGGCGAGGAGTACAAGACCTAGCCACCGCCATGCCCGTAGTCGAGTTGCTCATCGAATTCAAGCGTAAAGATGCGACAAAGGGGCAAGACAAGAAGTCCATCAATTCTGGCAAAGGTGGGGAAGACAAGGAGAAGCCTCATAGGGAAGGAAAAGCCCACAAAGGCAAGGGGAGGGAAGATAATTTCAAACCAAAGATAGCATGTTTCTTATGTAATGGGCCTCAACGAACCTTCGAGTGCTCAAAGCGTGGGAAGCTTGCTGCTAATGTCTCTTCTGTTGAGGAAAAAGAAGAAGAGAAGAGAATTGCTTCACTAAAACTCCTCAATGCAATTCAAGCCAAGGTGAAGGAGCGATCCCGAGGCCGCATGTACATGGAGACTCAAATTGGAGGTAAGACTTGGAAAGCCATGGTGGACACTGGGGCCAATACGGTATACATGGCCAAGGAGCTAGTAAGGGAAATAGGCCTACCGTACCAAAAGGAGAAGGGCTATGTCAAGGGAGTTAGTGCCAAAATGCTCCCTATCGAAGGTGTGGCTCGTGGGACGCTAAATCGCATTGGTTAATGGCAAGGTAAGGTCGATATCACTATTGCTCCTATTGATAGCCATGAATTTTATTTAGGGATTGACTTTTTAGACATGATGAAAGCATTCTTGGTTCCTTGTGCCAATACCATGTGCATCATGGAGAACGACCAACCATGTGTTGTGTCCGTCCAAAGGAAAATTGGAGAGGAAAGAATGGTATCTGCTCTCCAGTTATCTAGAGGCCTAAAGCGACAACAGCCTACTTATTTGGCTACTTTCAAGTTGGAGGAAGGTTCACTGGATGGGAGAGTTGGAGCACCCACACCCATTCAAGAGGTCCTTGAAGAGTTCAAGGATGTAATGCCTGCAAAACTTCCAAAGAAGCCCCCATCAAAGAGGGAGGTAGATCATGCTATCGAATTGGAACCTGAAACTAAACCTCCTGCACTTACTCCATATCAAATGGCACCTCCGGATCTTGAAGAATTGAGGCGTCAATTAAAGGAATTACTGGATGCTGGATATGTTTGTCCCTCTAAAGCACCTTATGGAGCGCCGGTGTTGTTTCAAAGGAAACATGATGGATCACTTTGGTTGTGCATTGACTACCGAGCACTTAACAAGTTCACAATCAAGAACAAGTACCCTATTTCCCTCATTGTAGATTTGTTTGACCAACTTAGAGATGCAAGGTATTTTTCCAAGTTAGATTTGAGATCAGGATACTACCAAGTCCGCATAGCCAAAGGAGATGAACCAAAAATGACTTGTGTTACAACGTACGAGTCGTATCAGTTCTTGGTCATGCTTTTTGGACTCACCAACGCGTCGGCTACATTTTGCACCCTCATGAACAAGGTACTTGCTTCATTCCTTGATCAATTTGTTGTTGTATACCTTGATGATATAGTTTTTTACAGTGAGACATTGGAGGAACATGTGGGGCACCTATGACAAGTGTTCCAAATATTAAGGGACAATGAACTTTATGTGAAGAAGGAGAAGTGCTCTTTTGCTCAAGAAGAGGTGGCATTTTTGGGGCATGTTATTTGCAGGGGCAAACTTGGGATGGACAAGGCAAAGGTACAGGCCATCCATGAATGGAAGCCGCCAACTAAGGTGACCGAGCTAAGATCTTTCCTTGGCTTGGTGAATTACTATAGAAGATTTATTAAGGGGTATTCTTTTATAGTCGCTCCGCTTATCGACTTGTTGAAGAAAGGGAGAACATGAGATTGGTCTTCCAAGTGCCAACAAGTATTCCAGTGGCTAAAGGAAGCCATTATGAAGGAACCGGTGTTGTCTCTGCCTGACCACACCAAGTCATTCGAGGTACATACAAATGCTCTGAATTTGCCATTGGTAGTGTATTGATGCAAGAGGGGCATCCCATTGCTTATGAAAGTCGGAAACTTAATGATAACGAAAGGAAGTATGTCGTACAAGAGAAGGAGATGACCGCAGTAGTACATTGTTTGAGAACATGAAGCTACTATTTACTTGGTAGTAAGTTTGTGGTCAAGACCGACAATGTTGCCACTAGTTATTTCCAAACTCAAAAGAAGCTCACTTCAAAGCAAGCTAGGTGACAAGAATTCCTGGCGGAATTCGACTTCATCATGGAGTACAAGCCTGGTAAGGCCAATCTTGTTGCGGATGTCTTGAGTAGAAAGGGAGAGCTTGTAGATCTTAGTAGTCCAAAAAGCAACTTGAAGGACCGCATCAAGGAAGGGTTTGTGTGTGACATTATGGGCCAAATCATTATGTCGCTTATCAAGGATAGAAAGATAAGACGATTTTGGGTGGAGAATGGCCTAATGTACACCAAGAAGAAAAGATTGTACATTCCACTTTATGTATGATAGCTTGCGAAAGGAAGTCATAAAGGAATGTCATGATGGCAAATGGGCGGGTCATCCAGGTATGCATCACACATTTGCACTTGTGGAAGATTCATACTATTGGCCTCGAATGAAGGATGATGTGAAAGCTTATGTGAGAACATGCTTGGTTTGCCAACAAGGTAAGTTGGAGCAACAAGTGCCTGTTGGTTTACTTGAGCCACTCACCATTCCATCAAGACCTTGGGAAAGTGTCTCTATGGATTTTATAGTAGGCTTGCCCACATCAGAAGGGTGTAATTGGATCTTTGTAGTGGTGGATCGATTTTTCAACTATGGGACATTCATTCCGACACCCAAGGATTGCACCGCTGAACAAGCAGCTCAATTATTCATGTAACATGTGAAATATTGGGGTGTGCCGAAAACAATCGTGACCGATAGAGACACTCGCTTTATGGGGAGATTTTGAATAGAGTTGTTTAAGCTTTCGGGCACGAATCTTAATTTCTTTACAAGCTTTCACCCCCAAACTGATGGCCAAACAGAGCGGGTAAATGCATTGTTAGAGAGTACTTGAGGCACTATGTGAGTGTCAATCAACGAGATTGGGCAAGGTTGCTTGATGTTACCCAATTCCCTTACAATCTGCAAAGAGGTGAATCAACAAGTACGAGTCCATTTGAGATCGTGTTGGGACGTCAACCAATGACTCCTAATTTCGTCGCCACGGGCTATATAGGAATTAGCCCATCAGCTTATAAGTTTGTCGAAGAATTAAACTAGCAAACTGATATTGCTCGCACATATTTGGAGAAAGCCTCCAAAAGGATGAAGAAGTGGGCTGATAAAAAGAGGCGACTTAGAGAATTCCAAATAGGCGACCTTGTGCTTGTCAAAATGTACAAGCATGTGCGGAGCAATGGGCTTAACCATAGTCTCCTGAGAAGGTATCAAGGGCCATTTTCGATCATCAAGAAGGTGAATCCTATTGCCTACAAAGTAGAGTTACCTCCAAAAATCAAATACCATTCGGTATTTCATGTCTGCTTGTTGAAACCATTTAAGGAAGACAAGGAAGATGTCAATCGTAAGGTTTCAAAAAGAGCACCGATGAGAATACTTATCAGCATGATAAGGAGGTCGAAGCCATCTTGTCTGATAGTGTAGTGCGCCACTTTAACCAACCATCGACATACGAGCTATTGGTGAAATGAAAGGGACTTTCAGATAGCAAGGCAAGCTGGGAGCCAATTTAGGGACTTTGGCAATTCAAGGAACAAATCGAAGTCCACGAGGAGACAAAGGCAACGGGGATGTTGCCACATTAGGTGGGGAAAAATGTCGCGTTTTGCATGTTTCAGAGGCTACAGGGTGAGGTTTTGCTCAAAAGAATATTCTAGAGCTTGGTAGAATTTTATATATGACCCTAGAAACTCATGGAACATTGTGAAGCACTCTGGAACATTATAGAAGGTTGTAGAATGATGTAAATATGCATCTAATACATAAAGCATCTAGAGTAGTATAGAAGATTCTAGATAGGGGCATTATTGTAATTTGTACACAGGAGATATTTTGTAAGGAATAATCTCCACTGGTGGATCAAATCAATCCTCACTGTTCATTGAGAGGTGGAGGACTATATAAAGGGGATGACTCCCTCATTTGTAACAATCGAAGAATTCAAGAGTTTAAAGCAACAGAAGTATCCAAGATTCCTTAAGATCTCTTATTCGTGTCTTCTTTACTTGCTTAATTTTTTATAGTTCAAGTAGGCATCTTCGGAGAAGGCTGACTAGCTACACTCGAGTTTGGGAGAAAAAGTGTATTAGTGTTACATGTACTTTGCATTAACAAGTGCTATTAGAATGAAGCAGTATATATTTTTTGTTCTTGTTGAACCAAGTTCCTATTCTTTGTTTCTCTCTCGTCTTGGAAAGGCCAAAGAGCAGTCTATTTATAATACTTCCCTAGCAATTATGTACCAAGAATATCTGAATCCTCAAATGTTAATGGCCTCTTGATAGGGCTAGCAGGAAGATAATATCTCACTGATAATTTGATGGATAAATTTCCATAATCGGTTGGACCAATTAGTTCTTTCTGGAATATGAATTCCGGTTCATATTCTTTTTCTAACTGATTTTCTTTTTTAGTTGGAGTACATAAAATGTTTTGGATACGATTTGACGAAAGATCCAGAGGTAGAAGCCTGAGAAGGAACACCAATACAAGCAAATGAAAGCAACCTTATTAACCATTTGGTTCTCCTCAAAAACCGATTTTGAATGAGCAAATCCATTTATGTCTAGACCTCAAAACAGAATAGCTAAGTTATTTACATACTTAGATCCTTCCAAACATTATGCATATGCGTTATACCATGCTTTAAAAGGTTATCAGTTGACAGCCTCTAAAATCATTAGTTGTATAAAAACTTAAAACCGTAATTTTGAATTGAATTTTTTATTAGGATAAATATTTCTTAAATTAAGAAGTTATTAAAAATCAGACAGTTTCATTGATTCAGGACAAGTCTAGACTTGAGTCTTGAATCATTGATACGAAAAAAGTACTACAGCTAGGATGTTTTGGACATGCACTTGCTTTGATATTTGGATGCATTAGAAGGTACATGTCTCTTCAACCTATAATGTGTAAAGTGCGAGCACTCAAATATATTTTGGTTGGTGTATTTAGCTGTTAGCGAGTTTTGGAAGATCCTTATTTGTCTTCCCATCAAATATGTCAGACACATCTGGTTGCAATTATCAAATGTATTAGATATAAATATTCGTACCTTCAAAGGGGAAAACACACAAGAAACTTCCTACCTCATAAAATCCTGTTTCTAATAGTCCCTGAACAGGACCATATTAGTTGAATCCCCTATCCAATTGCAGTCCGATTTCATGGCTATGTTCCTCTAGTACTTGAGCAGAAACTATATAGTATTTTCTTCTGTTGTTAGTGTACGATATAATAGTATTCACTTTGATGCTTGTGAATATGAATATGATGGTGGTAGAGTAGTACTTCCAATTCTGCTAATAATTGAATACAAGACTCGTATCTCTTTGACTGAAGGCGACTGTTGACTGGTTCAGTGAATTCCATGTATTTTGTATATTTTTTACTTTAGGACAAATTCGATTAGTCTATTCCTTTGGCTAGTTGAAAGACAAATTGTCCACAGTGTGTATTGGATTCCTCTCCGAGGCTCTCATTCATTGTGCATTAGTCACATCTCCTAATTCCACAGGTTAATAATTATAAATCACATGTATAAGACATATTAAATAACAACTGCAAGTCATCCATTTCTTTTTCTTGTTCATAATAATTTACTCAATATAACTCTAGGTGTCAGAAGTGTTTTGGTTATCCGCTTTGAAAGGTATTAAGGTAAGTGGAAAATTAGCTGAAAAAAAAGCAACTTTGGAGGGCAATGGAAGCATAAAGAAAAAGGGAATAGAAAAGGAGAACAAATCATTTGTTTTCATTAATCAATTCTTATTCTGTACCATTAAATCTTATTAATATATTTATACGAGGTTCACATAAATGTGAATAAAATTAAATGACACAAGGTCAAAACACTCTAACGAAAATAGAGGATCTTGTTCCAAAGAAAAGGGAATAGAGTATTCTAAGAAAACCGAGTATCTCCTTCCAAAGAAAAGAATTTATCTGATGCTTTTCAAGTAATGTTTTGTTTAATAATGGATGTTCCCTCTCCCCACCACACTGAGCAGTATTATCTTTGGTTTGTGCGGTGGAGATGCATACTGAAACATGCGTAAGTAAGCAGTTTAGATTACTTTAATAGATTCAAAAGATAGTCATGTTTGTATCATCTTAATACGTAATGATGAATATGGTTTAATCTCTTTATTGTTTTACCGTCTCTCTCTCTCTCCTTGGCATCTCTGATTAGCATGGTGTTTCCAGGAAGTGGCTTGAGTGGTTGAGGAAGATTGTTTTTTTTTTTTTGCCCCCCTTCTTATTGTTCAAATTGTAATCTGTAAAGCCATTTCCTATTGAATTATAATTAGAAGATTTACCTCAAATTATATAGTTCAACATTAGACAATTGAGTTCTGCAACCCCCGAGAAAAAGAAAAAGAAAAAGATCTCCGACTAGGGGGACGTGTGAGTAGGTTTGTGGGTGAGTGATGCTAATCTTTGCTTTAAAGGGTTAATGATTATGTAGGTTGGAAAGTAAAAGGAGAAGGCAATAAAGCTTTTGGATGACAATCAACTTGCTGCATACGTTGTCCCCTCCTGAGGTGTCAATCGTCCTTTCACTCACCTGCCCCTCTCAATACACCTCTGCTCATTACAGCTAACTCCCTATTTCCTTCCACAAGTAGCAGATATCATATTTTTGTAAAAAACAATTTAAGGAAAAAGAATATATGATATTAATATCTTTCGAATGTTTCTTTTGATGATCTGCTTGCTCTATGATTTATATGATTTGAGACTTGAATGCAGTAAATAATGTTTTCATGGTTGTTCCATTTGTTTTGTTTGATCGGAAATAACATAGATCACTATATCAGTTATATAGCCTTATCAATCACTTGAAGCTCCAAAAGTAACAATGGCATTAAAAAAAAGGCCTTCTTGTTCTAGACATGCAAAAAGATTCGAAGAAAGTTCTCTTTTACTGGATAAAGAAATTGTTTTTAAATTAAAGAGGTGTCAAGAAATTTTATATTTCTTCCAAACTTTACATAAAAGAGAGAAAATAAGATATGAAAGCACAGGGAAAGAAAGAACATGGAACACGACGAGTCTTTGCTAAAACATAAAGACAAAAATAAGTTTGAGTGTTAACTGCTTGTATTTCTGCTTAAATTAATCATATAATTGCAGATCAATTATCAATGCGACATTCGCACGCGAAGGCCATGATTCAATTTCAGAGATTTCCCTTTGGCTCAGTTTTGTTGGCAACTGGCAATCAAAGGACCAAAGATTGACACTTTCTTAAACATGTTGATGTACTTTTTTCCCATGAAAACATCAGTTCAAGGCATAGTGAAACATCATTAAATTTGGCAGCTGAATTTGGACTGAAGTATGTTGATTAATAGACTTAGCACCAACTTGTTAGCTATTTGTTTGTTTCTCTAACTCACTGCTCTCTTGTCTTGAACCCTGATTTCTAGCCAACTAGATATATCTTGCGCTTTCAGGATGTCCTCTTCCCTGTAATATTCTGCTTTGCTTTACGACACAAAATACTGGAGGTTGTCAAAATCAGGAATTACTAGGTCATATACATCCAAAACCTCTGATTTTGCACAGACAGGTGCTAACTTGTATTGTATAAAGTTAATCAAGTTCCACCCTTCCAGGATCCAATGTAACTGAGCTTGTTAGCATGTCTCAAGTAACTCTTAAACACAGTTGTAGTTGGTCCAAACCTATTCTTTCGAGGTTCCAGCATCAATGTGCAACAGATGAATCTAGCTACGGTTTGAGATAGAGTGTGATGTGTTAGTGATATAACATGTCAAGATATAATACATATTTTTATGATATCAAAAAGTATAAAGATGACACCAAAGCTTGAACTTTGAAGCTCCATTAAAGTGGACCAATCAGTTTCAGCTTTTTATCCTGATAGAAATGGTGATCACAGACAATAACATACACTACACCTACAAAGTAAAGAAGACATAATACAAGGTGTTATGCATCTTGTTTTATGACTTCATGTTCTTAAGAGCAGAGATCAAGAAGAAAAAGATTCCACGGCAAAAGATAAAAGATATCTTTATCTTTCCATGCTTAGAAATCAGAGCATCATAATTTGTCAAGTTTTAGGTAATGGCAGATATTGTTGGAAGGTGGAAAAGTTATCATAAATAACAGTGAACAAGCTTGTGCAAGTGAATAATGAGCTGCATCTGCCTAGAAATGGGAGAGTACTCCAGAGGTGAAAGAAATGGTGCCTCTGCACCTGCAAACTATCCAAGTCGTGAGCTTTTTAATTTTTGCAGAACTAGAAAACCCATTTCTCTGCAGTGTCTTAAGTACTTTTCAATATCTTCGAGAACCTAGTAGTGATAGCAACAAACGGCAGTTTTCTTGTTACCAGTATCAAATGAGCAAGGAGAGTTCAGAGAGGGAGAGAGAACATTTAGTTAATCATTTTCTTCTCTCTGTGATTGAAAAGTTGAAAGGTACAAATGAAAAAGATACGAAATTGCTTTATTGACTTTGTTTTTAAACTTTAATCATACTCTTGCTTGAAACTTTTCCATATTTCCTCGTGGACTACATACATTTCTACTAAGTTGTGCCATTTATGACTTGAAATTTTACTTTGTGAGATGCTTATTAATCCCTGAATTTGACATGATTAGGCGTGCTAATACTTTTGGATTAAGTTAAGGTTTCATTAATTATCTGCAATCTTTGAGTTGAGTGGGTTATGGTGTAATAAAAAGCCAAGTTTATGAACTTAAAAATTTGCAGGTCCTGATATTAGAAGAAAGCAGATTTTGACTCCAACGTAGAATAGACGTAGATGTAATATCGGGCTATAGTATGACGGGATTAGATCTTCTGTTCCAATTAACTAATTTTAATTTTGTTCTGTTAAATTTTATCCACATATTTATTTAAGGTCTATATAAATACGTGAAACAAGGTTAGAATACTCTAATTAACACAGGATGCTCCATCCCATAGCATAGCAGCATAAATCTACCAAACTCTCTCTCTCCCCCACCAAAAGGAACAAAACAAGGAAAGATTTATACCCATCAAAAAAGCAGATCATCACATAACATGTGTCTAGTGGCAGTGGGGAATCAATCTCTTCTCTCCATCCAAAGCCATCTTTCTTTGTCAATGTAATACATAAAGAGTTCATCTTCCTTTTCATTTCTACATACATACATACGTACATATCTCCTGCACGTAACAAAACAAACCCATAAACCAAAAGCATCAAACCTTTCATGAGTAAACAAAACAAGTATTTTTCTGAAACCTCATTGTTCTTCTTCTCCACATGTATATATATACACATAAACTGTAGCTCCTAAGCAACAAAACTTCATTTACTCACTCCCACGTCTATATTTAGTGTGTAAATAAGTTGAGAACTTACAAGTGATTAATCTGTGTGATTTAGTATAATGGATGAGTCGTGGAGGATGCGAATGGGAATGCCGGCGGCCCTCCCACGACGAGGCTCCACGGAGGACCCTGTTAAGGGCCCCGCTGCCAGGCGATCCATGGAGGCTCTCGATCCCGACGATTTCGCAGACGTATTTGGCGGCCCGCCTCGGAGCGTTCTGTCGCGAAAATTCTCCGGCGACTTGACTAGGCCGTCGAGTACTTTCTATGAAGAGATATTCAGGCAACCTGAGTTCGTTACGACACAGAAGAAGAGTGGTGGCCGCAGCTTGCCCGCGTTCAGGATTCCGGCGAGAGGAGGAGCGTTTTACAGTGACGTGTTTGGGTTGGCCGATGGGTTGCGAAGGTCGGTAGAGCGGTCGAGGTCGAATTCGAAGGGAAAGTCGGAGTCAAACTCGTCGTCGGTGTTGAGCTCCGAGGAGCTAAGCCCTCTGCGAAGAACGGTCGCCGTTGATGACGTGGCATTGTCTTCTTTTGCTTCAAAGTTGAGGTGAGATAAGCAGTACTAAGTCTGAGCTGCATGTTGCTTACCTAGATATTTAATTGACATTTATGCCCCTGTTGTTTCCGTCTTTGTTGGTATTGTTCTTGTGTTTACCAAATTTGGAACAAATTCTAAGATGTTGATCTGTGCATAGGCCAATCAATGTTCCCTGCAGATGGAACTCAATCGCAATGGATCCTGAGGAACAAATAAGAAAGCATGGGATGCCATCGTTTCACTGCAGTCCTCATTCCCATTCCAACAGCTATTACACGGAACGTGAATACAAGGAGAACTTGAGTAGCTCCTGTTTCAGAGTTTCTCGTCAGGTCTCATCGCCAGAAACCACAATTCTTGAACCCAATTCGTATCCAAGTATCAAGTTGCCGGTAGATGATTTTCAACTCAACTCTCCTTCATCTCCAGCCTCGTCACTTTGTCAAGAACCAGAGGCAAAGGCTGGTATCCAGTGTGATCCAGCACAGGAGGAAATGGAGCACGAGGAGGACGAAGTTATGAGTTCCTACGTGATTGAGATCAATTCTGATAGCAGGAAGGGTAATGGTGAAGCGGTTTCTATTGATGAAGCAATCGCATGGGCTAAGCAGAAGTTTCAGGAGCATAGTGATTTTGACAGACAGTCTGAAAAGGAGCATTCTGTTGAGGAAGAAGGTAATGGCTTAACTTAAGAATGTAACCTAATCTTCAAGTTCTGGACTCCGATAAATTACCCGTTCTCATGATCTTCATTGAAATTGTGTAGAAATACCCGATGTACATGAATTTATCGTGCAAAAAACAGACGGACATGAAAGGATTCAATCTTCAATGGTAAAGTACTACTCTCTGAAAGCATAAAAAGCAAAAGTTTTCATATCAAATTTTGGTACAACTGTCGTTGAACTGTGTACTGGATTGTTATTTGGATAAACTAGGCAAAAACTGTTTCTAGGCGGGCAGTCTTTGTTACTCGTGATCATTTTCAGTATTGCCAGGAATCAGTGATCTATTGGATAGGAGAAAGTATCAATAATATCACAAAAACATAAAACCTTTACATGTAAATCTTCCCATCCTGCTGACCATATGGTTCATATTTCATAATTCCTACACATGCTGAACCACAAGCACGTCTTTTCGATTTCACTCCGCATCTTCATTAACGTAACACTAAACCCAGTTACGACAGAAGTTAAAAAGTATCATTTATTTTTTGAAATTGTGTGTATTGTGTTGATAATGAATATTATAGTCCCATAACTTTGTACTGATCCAATGAGAATATGGAGAAAAACGTTCTGAACTTATTGTTCAATGCCTATGCTTGTTGCTTTGCAGGACGAGTTAAAGAAACGGGATGCAGAAAAGTACAGAGAGCAATCAGAAAAAAATGTGAGCATCCAAATACAAAAGAATATTATAAATGAGCAGATCTTTTTTAGAATAATAAATTGGCATCAATTGGAGACCATTATAGAATATGAATCATCAGAATTCTACAAAATCGATAGGCCTTTTGAAATTAGGTGTATTGACATCTTGGCCAAATTGGTGATTGAAATACAAAAATTCCTTTCCATGACACCACAGATGGAGCTTGAGGTCCTGGAACAAGAAGTCAACTTGTGGGCTGCCAGCAAGGGAACAAATATCCGCTTGCTTCTCTCGTCACTGCATCATGTAAGTTATATATAGTTTTGATATCAGTTCTGCAGCTTGTGTTTGATGGATTCAATGATTAATGACAGTCCACAAAGCAGACATCCTAAATGATGGATAATTTGTTTCCCTGAATGGAGTTCAGATTCTATGGCCTGATAGCGGTTGGTTTGCAATCCCTCTGACAACTCTTATTGATAGTTCAAACGTAAGGAAGGCTTACCAAAAAGCAAGATTATGTCTCCATCCAGATAAGTTACAACAGAGGGGAGCCACGGTCCAGCAAAAATTTATAGCCGAGAAGGCATTTTCTATCCTTCAGGTAAAAATTTTTTGGTTGTAGCAGGAAGGGATACAGAAATTTTATGCCCTAAAGTTTCTCAACACAAAACTGAGAATTAGGTACAAGCTTTAATAAGAGCAAGATGACTAGCAAGTAATACGGACTGGTAATTGCAGTATAATGATCTGACAGACGACAAAAGTGAACTCTGATATATGTGTTTACAGGATGCATGGGCTGCATTCATGTCCCAAGATGTCAATTGACGGAGTTCTAGAGGATATTTGTTCCGGGAAGTGATGAGAAATCAATGTCAAGAGACTTTAGATTCTAAATTAGAGCATGACGTTGAAACAAGTGATGTATAATACGCGAGGTTCAGTTCAACCCCATGAATCATAAGATTTTTGTATTTTAATATTATGCTTTCTTAGATGCCTAGCTCTCTTCTTTTTGGATAGTCTTACTTGGAGACTAATCAATATGAAGATGAGACGAATGGCCCTATGAAACTGTTACAATTGTAATTTGTTCCTTGTGAGAAAAAAAAGATCAACTACAAGTTCATGTGTTATGTTTTGCTCTTACCTTTCCATCTATAAACTAATGATGTTCGTAATGAACTTTTTTAGAAGGATCACAGAGCTTGCATTTCAGAATTATCGCCTATTTTTAATTCAAGTATTACCTTTCTCAAATTGCTCTTCCTTTCTACCAGAGACTTCAACAAGGAAACAAGAAATGGGGAAAGCAGTAAGTCTTAACAATCAAAATCGAAGACGTGCATGCAAGGTTTAGAATATGAGCATTGTCAAAAAGGAAATGAGCTAGAACACTAGAGATTACATCCAACTTCTGTCATTTGAACATAACCTGCATCTATTATTGTGTATTCTTGCTCTCAGGAAACGTGATTTACAAATTTGATGGTCTTAAAAATCGTAATGAGAAGTGAAAAAACAGCAGGAACTGGGCCTAAGATTACAGGGACAACAATTATGGAGAAAAAGACTAAGCAATGGTAGGAAGTACTGTCTAGAATCGATGATCACAGTCTTTGCTTACTATCTATTTCTTGTAATCACTCTTTGCGTGAGATCAACCAATGCCCGCCTTGACTTTCTTACTTCTTCATCATCGGTTTCTGGTAGAGAATCAATAGCCTGTGCAGTGAGTTTAGAATGCGTTGCAGCTAAATCCCTCGTCCTTCGAATTCCACGGCTCTTCCCAAGGTACTCAAGGGCCTATGTTTTACAAACATAAGGTTTAACAGCTGTGTGGCTCATAGGCTCAGAATTCTTATACTTGTTGGCTCATCCAATATCAAACAACTAAAGCAGCCAGGTTCAATTACTCTAAGGAAAGAAATCGATCTGACTAACAAGGGTTAAAAACTAATGGAAAAAGAAGTTTCAACTTGGAGGGATCACACCGGGTCTTCTAAGTTGAGCCCAAAAAAAAAAAAGATGAAGCTTTGGGCAAAAAAATGTAAATCATTGCAATCTATTAAAGGTTAGTGATAATAAAACTGATTGGTTAAAACTACAATTAGGTGAAAGAAAAATATATCTGACAATGTGTGCTATTCCTCATAACAGTCTAGTGAGAAGTCTTATTCAGAAACCAAAATTCTCAGTATTAGCACCTTATAATCAAACTAAAAGTCCATGAAAACTCAAACTTCTTGCAAGGAAAGATTAATATGGACATTATTTTATGAGAAATGACTAGCATGTTGATCCAAATTGATTTAAATTTACGGTAAAGTTCACCATTGAAGAATTTCATCAATTCACAGCAGTGCAATATTTCACGTAATTCATTTAACATCTGTAAAATCAACACTACCAGAGATGCAAGCAGGACGATTCAGTGTAAACTTACAATATCAACATTTTCAGGTTTATCAAAGCCCTGATCAACTATTGCTCGCAACTGAGGAAACTCCTCCATTGCAAATAATATTGGAGCTGTTACTATACCCTGTAAAATTAGCCTATTCCCGAATCAGTTATTATGATCAATCATATACTAAACCTAAATCACTTGGCTATACAGAAGCAAATGGAAACAAGGTGTCTACAGTACAGAACGAAAGTAAATGCAACAAAGATAGATGTTTGGCAGCAGCTCAAAGCACAAGAATAATTTTAAAAATCCGTTTACTTTAATGTTTAATTATTTGCAACTAATTATGAGGGCCTCAGAAAATATTTCTATGACATTACACCTCAAGATACAAAAATCATGCTTTAGCCCAAAAATTTTCACTTTGATAAAAGAAACTATGACAGGTTAATTATGTCAACCTCGTGTTCTTTCTACCTTCAATCAAGGAACGTAAATACTAGGAATCCATGATTACACAGGAGTGAAGATCAGCAATATAAGATAATAAAATAAAACAATATTTCAGATATTTATTATGATGCTCAAGTTGATCCTTTACTGTTCACAAAGAAAAGGGAAGTGACATAATACATGAAGAAGGAATATCCTATGCCTAAGTTAATGTAAGACATCTATCGATCATAAAGGATATACATATTTTTTTAACAAAACAAGCAATAACTATACAAATGAGGATGGTTAATAAATCTACTTGACTAAATAAACTTGCGAACGTTAATGTTTCTACAATAGAGTTTAATAATAAGAAAAGATGAGTTACATGACGTATGTCAGATAATGAACCCTTTCCAAGGGAAGTGGATGTGCCGATGAAATCAAGTACATCATCTATCAGCTGAAATGCCAATCCTGAAAAAATACAACAGTTAGAGAATATTTGTCACAAGAATCAACTATTGTAATCAAAGAGATTCATAGTACGGGAAGAGAAACTGAAACATGTTTACGGAGACGAAGTATCACTATCTATAAACTTCTCCACTAAAATAGAATGTAATTGATTGCAAAAGAGTTCAATTATGCAGACTGAAAAGGCACATATCTGCATTGCAAAAGCAAAACTACAGAATCAATGAGAATACATTGTCCAATGTGTCTCATGACAATATGTCCATTCTGTTCAGAATTATATCTTCAAATAAAGGTAACCAGAAAGCATACAACTTATGTACCTTTATTCTCAAATCGGGATAATATAATTGCTGAAATGAGCAGTTATATTGATCAGATCCTTACAGAAAATTCAGTACTGGTCACTGAAAATCAAAGACTAGAAAGAATTACTGATTCATTTCTTGAAAAAGAATTAGATCAGTTAAAGAAATTTGATGAT
>JANIIA010000002.1:63025547-63036349 GCA_027478495.1 Erythroxylum alaternifolium
ACCAGGATGGGTGACCTCCTGGGAAGTCCTGCGGAAAAACAAAACCGTGAGAGCGCGAGGCCCGAGAGGTCGAGGCTTAAAGCGGACAATATCTGCAAGCGGGTGGTCTGGGCTGTTACAATTATGTTGGCCTTTATGTTATGAATAGAGGTAGTAGCTAGTCAAAAATGTGATATAGCTGAGTAACCGGATCGACACACATCACAAAGGTGTGCCTTCGTGCCAAAAAGCTGTAATGACGTTTCAACCAAGCTGTTTAACAAAAACATAACTTAGTTGAGTAACTAGATTGACATTCATTATCAATGTTTGCCTCCGCATAAAAAGACTAAGTCTATGTTTAAAAACAAAAAAAATGTGTTTCCTTAATAAATCCTACTAGACTTGTAATCAACTTGACTTTTTATGACAATATACTTAGGAGAAGATTCTAAAGGACCAAAGAAGTATTAATGTGTGTTTTCAATTGAAAAGGGCAAATAAATTAAAACTTAGATCTAGATTAAATTGTATATTTAGTTTAAAACTGCAAGACATTTATTTTTCATGTTAATGATTAGATATAGCTTGTATGATTATGTTTAAGATTAAATTTATTTCATGAAGTTAAAGCCATTGCCTATTTATTACATTATGTGTTATGCGTTTGTTGTTTTGTTTGCTTGAGGACAAAAAAATGTTTAAGTGTGGGGATGTTGATGGTTGTGATTTGCATTATGTTTTAGGGTTCAATTTGTTAGGTATTTAGTGTTAATTTGAGTATTTAGTGTGTATTTAGGTTTAATTAGGTTAGTTTATGTATTGCATTGTTTTTATGGGTTAGTATGAATCTTTGAGCTTAAATGTTATATTTTTAAGGTAGCTTGATGTGTTTGTTAGTGCTTTAGGTTAAATGGTGAAGAACGAAGAAGTTTTGAAGAGTTTTGAGCCAAAAATATAGCCCACAATCATGGCATAACAGGCCACGATTGTGACAGAATGAGACGAGCGGATAAGACCCAGGCCACGATCGTGCACTTTGGGTCACGATTGTGATAAAGAACTCTAAACTAGGCCATGATTGTGGTAGAAAGGGTCAGGCGCTAGCCATGATCATGGTAGGCAGGGCCATGATCATGGCCTGGATCGAATAGACACAAAAACAGCTGAAAGTGTCAAGTTTTGAGGTACTTTTTAGACCATTTCGACCCTGAATCAACCTTAGGGCTTCCAATATATAAATAGAACATTAAAAAGTAGAATGTTAGCCTTTTTGCATCAGTCATTTCCAAAACCCTAGAGAGCGTATCGAGAGATTTGAGGAAGGGGACGTAGGAAGAGACATATGGAGAAGAAGCTTAACACAAAGTACTTCCCAGAACGGGTGGTTTCCCGCAGTCGTTACCTCCAAGAGTCTGTTCTGACAGTATTTTTTGTTTTTATTTCAATTTTATTGATGTATATAATTGGGATAATAATGAGAATTGTTGTTATTGAATGTCAATTTTTATCTAAACTCACCTTCGGGATTTTGATCTTTGAGAATATTAAAGTTTGATTTATTGTGTTTTCATTAAGTTCTTTGTGATTCAATATATGTGCTTAATAATTCAGTAATAAACTGATAAGGTGAATCTAGCAAATATCATCAAATTGGGCTAATGAGAGTTAGGTAGTTTGATAGATAAGAATTAAATCAAACCAGTGAAATCGTGTAACGATAGATTGAATATAGGTTTCCGGTAGGTTATTAGACAAATTAAGAACTAATTTAGGTTTTGGGTAAATTAGAAATCGAGAGATTACAATTTCATAATTTATATTAGGATTATAAATTAGGATTAAAGATTATAACTTGAGGGAGAGTAACCCACCCTAGGACAGTCTATACCCAGTAATTCAAGAATTGCATAATTGATTAAAATTTCATTAATTTCGGATTAAAACCACCTTTCTCTCAATTCATAGTTTCTAGGTTGATTCTAGATTGTGTTGTGCAAAATTGCTATTTTGTTTATATTTTATGAGTTCAATTCTTAAGATTGATCGTTTGATTGGTTTATTTTTGCATTAGTTGTTTATTTGGATTTATTGCAAAATTTAGTCAAGCCTTAAATTTTAGGATTGGATTAACTCTCCTTTTGGGATCGATACCTTAGATACTATACGAATGACTCGTGTTCTTGCAAAAATATCAAGGTTATAAATATTAAAACTTAGCATATGTAACCTTGCGATTACATATAAAACAAGGAATATGATAACACTCTTGTTAACCTTCTTGTACATACAAGGTTCATCTGGATTTTGTGAAAAACCAAACTCCTTGATTATCGCATCAAATTGGATATTCCAACTCCTAGATGTTTGCTTCATTCCATAAATGGATTTTTGAAGCTTGCATACCTTTTTGCCATCATTGGATATGAAGCCCTTAGGTTGTATCATATACACATCCTTAACTAGGTTTCCATTCAGGAAAGTTGTCTTCACACCGATTTGCCATATCTCATAATCATGATGAGCTGCAATGGTTGGGAGTATTCTAATAGATTTAAGCATGGTTATGGGGCTAAATGTCTTGTCATAGCCAACTCCTTGTATTTGACGATAACCTTTAGGCTAGTAGGTAATCACATTAGCATCTGTGTCGATTTTCTTCTTGAAAATCCACTTGCACCCTATGGGTTTTTCCCTTCAAGTGGGTCAACCAAAGTCCAAACTTGGTTTTTAAACATGAAATGCATTTCGGACATCGTAGCTTGAAACCATTTTTCAGGTTCTTAACTCTTCAGAGCCTCTTTATAAGTTATAGGCTCATCATCCTCTGTGAGCAATAAGTCATTTTGTTTACTTATGAGAAATCCATATCTCTCTAGAACATTACGTATCCTTCTTGACCTATGAAAATTTTATGTGTCAGAAGTTTTAACTATTGTCTCATCTCCGTAAACAATAATCTCAGGTTTAGGTAATTTATCTGCGTCTGTTTGAGCATCATGAACTTCAATAAGTTCGATTTTGCTCCCACTCTCTTCTCTTAAAAGAAACTCATTATCTAAAAAGATAGCATGCTTTGAGACAAACATCTTTTTCTCTGAAGCATTGTAGAATTGATATTCAATTGTTTCCTTAAGATATCCTACAAATAGACATTTATCAGATCTCGCTTTAAGTTTGTCTGATTGAATCCTCTTTACGTAAGTCGAACAACCCTAGACTTTCATATGAGAAAGATAGGGTTTATTATTAGTTTATATCTCATATGGAGTAACATCAACTACTTTTGAAGGGACTCTATTTATCACATAAATAGTAGTCTTGAGTGTATGACCTTAAGAGGTTTTCCTTAGATCTGCTAAACTCATCATTGACCTTACCATGTCCAACAAGGTTTGCTTTCTCCTTTCAACCACACCATTATCTTGTAGTGTGTAAGGTGGAGTCCATTGGGATACAATCCCATTATCCTTGAGATAACTTAGAAACTCCTTGTTCAAGTATTCACCACTTCGATCTGATCGAAGTTTCTTGACATTTTTATCGAGCTATTTTTCTACTTCATGTCTAAATTATTTGAACATTTCAAATGCTTAAGACTTGTATCTCATTAGATACACATACTCATATTGTGAATAATTATCAATAAAGGTAATGAAGTACATAAAACCACCTCTGGCATGAATGGACATTGGACCACATACATCAGAATGTATTAGGTCTAATAACCTATTCGCGCGTTTAACATTAGTTTGCTACATTTAAGATGTTTTTTAACACGCTTTGCACATTTAACATTAGTTTGCTACATTTAAGATGTTTTTTAACATGCTTTAACATCATTAAATGTAGTAATAACCTTATCATTAAATGGTTTAATGGTGGTCTATTAATGATAGCTACACATTTACCCATTAAAACTGAAATTCCATCTCCATTTATCTTTAATAACTTTGTTTTAATTTAATTATTCTAATTAATTAAATTAAACCAAAGCTAGCCCATTTCTAAATGGTCATTTGGGCTTCTAATTAACCATTAATTAGTAAAAGCCCAACATTCAATCATGGGCTTTAAAACCTCCATTTATATTTCTTACTTAGCTTGATAACCTTCCTTGAAGCCGAATGGGGAATCTTATTGGACTTAGATAATTCACGCTCTAATAAGCCCATAATTAATTTAATCTCTTTAGAATTAGTTCTAACTTATTAACTAAATTTCATTCTGCTAAAGGAAATTAGTTGAACTCTTGAATTACTAAATATTATGAGAACACATATTTCAATATGTCCAATTGCAAACTCTAATATGAACCATATTATAGCCATCTGCATAATAAAGGGTAAAATTACCATTTTGCCCTTATGTTGGTTTTTCTTTCTAGATCTCCCATTTTACTCTATATGTTGATTAATACACAAGCCATCAAACTACTTACACCAGTTTATTTGAGTTAATGTTCCCTGATACATGTTTCAATTAATAATTCTAATATGCAAACACTAGATTAATACTTTGTAAAAATCCATTCCAATCATATCAAGAATTATAAAGAAACAAATATGAGTTCACCACTCATCAAGATTGTGGTCTATAATAAGCATATGCTTAAGTTATATGTTTTAAGATCAGAGTCACGGTCCACTTTATTCTTTATAAAGATAATTGATTCTAGATTCATTTAATATTGCCATTATCGATAGTCAACTACTATCATGATGTGAAACTCATCATTCCTTTGAAGTAAAATCCTTTACTTGCACGGAGATAAATCGCAAATGACCAACTTGATTATTCAACTATGAATCCATTATTTTAGATTCTTATAATATATATGTTTCCCATACATCTCTATTTATATGTATATTACTTACAAAAAAATCTCGATACCTTATGACTAGATATATATTGCCCATAAAAACGAAACTCTTTTGTTTTATTAATAATAAATATTTTCATTACAAAAGTAACTGGAAGAAAGTTAAGTTATAAGTAAATACCTTTGCTTTCTAGGGCACTATATTTATATAACTCTAATAATCTCCCACCTGACCCAAAGCAAGTTTGACATATCCCTTATTCCCATCCCTGCTAGGTGACCCTTAAAACTCTTTTGAGACAGTGTCTTCGTAAATGAATCAGCAAGTTTGACTCCATGGGAATCTTTACGACATTTAGTTCACCTTGTTGTATTATCTCCCTTGTGAGATGATACTCTTTCTCAATGTGTTTGAAAGCTTTATGGTTTCGAGGTTCTTTGGAATTAACTACTACTCCACTATTATCACAATAAAGTGTAATTCTTGTTTCTGCCTTAGAAACCACTTCCAAATCATTTAGGAACTTACGGAACTAGACTGCTTCTTTTGCTGCTTCACAAGTAGCAACATACTCAGCCTCCATAGTCGAATCAGCAACATAAGATTACTTGATAATCCTCTAAACTATGGCTCCACTTCCTGAAACAAATATAGAACTAGAAGTTGATTTCCTTGAATCAACATCTGATTGGAAATGGGAAACCGTATATCTTGTCTGAATAAGATTACTTCTAGAGTAAACAAGCATTAAGTTCTTCGTGCTACAAAGATACTTCAGTATACGCTTAACCATAGTCCAATGCTCCATTCCTGGATTGGACTGGAATTTACTCACTAGTCCCACTACATAATAGATATCCGGTCTAATGCAAAGCATAGAATATATTAAACTTCCAACTGCTGAAGCATATGGAAGGTTATGCATGTGTTTAACCTCCTCTTGGGTCTTAGGTGTTTGCTCCTTTGAAAGTTTGATTCCATAATTAGTAGGTGTGAAACTCCTCTTGGAATCTTGCATGGAAAACTTATTAAGTATGTTCTCAATGTAATTTAGTTCAGACAATGCTATCAGTTTGTTCTTACGATCCCTTATAACTTTGATCCCTAGAACATAGGTAGCCTCTCCTAAATACTTCATTGAAAAATATTCGTTAAGCCATCCCTTAACTGTAGATAACATTCCTACATCATTCCCAATGAGCAGAATGTCATCAACATATAGAATTAGAAAAATAACCTTACCTTCTTGTATCCTTTTATAGACACAAGGCTCATCTACATTTTGTATGAACTCATAGGTCTTGATCAACTTATCAAACCTTATGTTCCAAGGACTAGATGCTTGCTTAAGTCCAAAAATGTACAATTACAATTTACATACCTTATGCTCATTACCTAGCTTAACAAAACTTTCTGGTTGGGCCATATAAATGGTCTCTTCATGATCCTAATTAAGAAATGTAGTCTTAACATCTATTTTCCATATTTCATAATTGAAATAGGCTGCTATGGCCAAAATAATTCTGATGGGCTTAAGTATAGAAACTGGAGAAAAAGTCTCCTCATAGTTTATATGTTCTTTTTGAGTATAGCCCTTAGCTACCAATCTAGCTTTAAAGGTCTCTACCTTTCCATGTGATCCTCTTTTCCTTTTGTAGATCCATTTACACCCTATGGCTTTTATACCTGCTAGTAGATCTACAAGGATCCAGACTTTGTTAGTGTACATGGAATCCATTTCCAATTTAATCACTTTGAGTCATTTTTCTGCGTTAACATCAATAACCTATGTATAAGTAATAAGATCTATTTCTTCTTGGTCTCAGATGGCTATAATGCCTTCTCATAGACCTAGGTACCTATCTGGCTATCTCACAACCCTCCTACTATGTCTAGGAATAACTTGATGTTCAGTATGCTCTTCGAATTCAACTCTTGAATTTATTTCGACATCTTGTTATGCTATATCCAAATTAATTTTGGGTTTGGATGAAATAGCTAACTCTTTGAGTACTACTTCACCTCTTCCTTTATGATTTCTCATAAACTCTTCCTCTAGGAAGGTTGCATTTGTTGACACAAATACCTTCCTATCTTAAGGACTATAAAAATAGTACCCTTGATTTCCTGTAGGATATCCTACAAACAAACATACTTCTAACCTTGGTTTCATCTTTGTGGATTCAGGCCTCAGAACATGGGCTGGGCAGCCCAAGTCCTTAAGGGCCATAATGAAGGCACTCGGCTAGTTCACAACTCCCAAGGTGTTTCAGGCACCGATTTGGATGGAGCAAAGTTAAGAAGATATGTTTTCGTTTGTATGGCATATCCCCATAATGATTATGGAAGGCTAGCATAGGACATCATTGATCTTACCATTTTTCATAAAATCCTATTACTACTCTCAACTACACCATTTTTTTGAGGTGTTTGAGGAGCAATTAAATTAGAAGCAATTCCATTGTCAATTAAATATTACTGAAACTCTCCAGGTAAATACTCATCACGTCGATCTGATCAAAGTTGTTTTAATAGCTTGCCTAATTGGTTCTCAGCTTCAGCTTTGAATTCTTTGAACTTTTCAAAAGATTCACTCTTTTTATGTGTCAAATACAAATTGCCATATCTTAAGTAATCATCCATAAAGGTTATGAAGTAGTCATAACCTCCTCTAGCTTGTACATTCATGGGACCACACACATCAGTATGTACCAGGTCCAATGTGGATTTAAATCTATTTCCTTTAGAAGGAAATGAGGCCTTAGTAATTTTTCCTTCAATACAAGATTCATATGTGGGTAATGGATCATTATCCAAGCCTATAAGGATCCCATCCTTTTTTAACCTATCAAGTCTTTTCTGATTGATATGACCCACTCTTAAGTGTCACAGATATTTTGAATTAATACTAGAGGCATTGGATTGTCTTGGTTTTATCAACTTTGTGGTGTTTAGTGAGCCTTTCATAGGTTCTATAAAGAACAATCCCTACTTAATCATCGCATTACAAATAAAATCCTTATTCTCATATATTGAAACAACATTTTCAAAATATAAGGAATAACTAAATTTTATTAAACAAAAAACAGAAATCATGTTCCTAACACCATTGGGATGTAATATACATCCTACAAGTATAACCTATGACCACTAAAAAAGTCCAAGATAACTAATCCCATTGATTTTGCTGAAATATAGGATCTATCTGCTATCTTGACTTGAAACTAGCCTTCATGTAGTCTTTTGCTTTGCTGGAACCCCTGTAAAGAATTGCAAACATGGTTAGTGACTCTTGAATCTAATATCCAAGAATTAAAATTTGCCACATTTCTAGTTCCTAACAAACTTAGGAAACCCATACCTTGTTTGCTTTTAAGAAACTCAAAGTAGACCATACAGTTTCTTTTACAGTGACCATGCTCACCACATTAGAAATACTTTCCCTTGGTGTCCGCTTTGACCTTCTTTTTCATGGGTTGGACCTTAACCCCTATTTGGGCCTTCTTTTTCATTGGACCCTTCTTCTTTTGCTTGCCTTTACCCTTGGGCTTAGAAGAAGATGTTACATTGGCTTCTGGTCCATAAGCCTTGATATTTAATATCTCTTCCGTACTCTGGAGGGTATTCATCAACTCACTCAAGGTATAATCCTTGTTGTTGAGCTCATAGTCCAACTTAAACTACTGAAAAGAAGAGTTTAAGCTATTGATGATCATAATCATCTGCGTGTCCGCATCTATGTCCGCCCCAAGCATCTCAGTCTCAGCAGAGATTACCTTTAGCATGTAATCCCACACTAGTTCACCAGATTTTTATCTGAGATTATGAAAGGTTTGGATAGCTTTCACCCTTGCGAACTTGGTCCTCACACCAAACATGTTATGTAGGTGATGAACCATTGCACTAGCAGTTTTCATACAAGCAATTTGCTTTTGCAACATGCCGCTGACAGAAGCTAGAATATAGCACTTAGTAGTCTTATCAGCATTTTGCCATCGCTTATGTTATTGGACTTGCACAGGAGTTGAATCTCTACCTGGAGGTGCAAGCTCATTTTCAGTTAGTACCCATTAAATTCGTTCATATTGAAGAACAATGTCAAGGTTATGTCTCCATTCATTAAAATTCTATTTGTTTTCCAATTTGTTATTTGTCAAGAGCAAAGCGAGTGGATTCATTTTGTGGTTGATTATGTCTGAAAAAATAAATTATTAAAGAATGAGCATACTAGTCAACAATATTGGAACTTTGTATAAAATCATTATGCATGTATGCATGATGATAGATTTAACAAAACTTAAAAAACAATTAAATCTTTATACAACGATAATTTTTCTTATCTATAATAGACTAAGTGACATTGGGCCATCTTATCTATTAAAAGGAAAATTGGGACCCTCCCACCCAAAAGGCTACCAAACATCTTCATGCCTAACTTTATGAGAAGCCTCATAATTTGGTCCATACATTTATCAACAGAGCTACGGTGGGCAGGTTATTTGATAAACTATGTTAAGTGTATAACCATTTGATTCATCCATTAAAGATACCTGCAAATCATGCCTCGTTGGGAGGTCACATTTGCTACCAATGAGTTGACTTATCCTTTAAGAGACCTAAACTATGCAAGATCTAGGATTCATGCCCTCCTGTAGGGAGTAACACTTCACCACATGCAAATGGGGCATCATTTGGAGACCATGGACTCTCACATGAGTATCCTCTCCCACTCAATATTTTGGGCTTTAAGTATTAAATACCATCTTGTCTAGATACAATTTATTAATCATCCTATATTGTTTCATTATATATCTCATACATAATGAATGCATGGTAAAGCCTAGGGTTGACAATTTTCTAAATGACATACAATCACATAATATCACATATGATTTGTATTCATTTATCCATTCATCACATGAACTAATAAGTCACTTTTGATTGTCCATTATAGAACATTAAAAAAAATTACAAGGCTTTTAGGCCCAAAAAAATCTTCTTGGACTTAGATCTTCCACTTCAAACTCTTTGCTCACACGGCCTAGCCCTTTTAGTAAAAAATGTGTAATGAAATTTTATAAAAATGAATTTTGTTACTTTGAAAACAAAAAACCAGCACTAGATTTTCATAAATCCGAATCTTTGTCATAGAAAATAAAAACAGTACTTGTTTTCATTAAAACCAAAAATTATTACATTAAAACAAAAACCAGCACTTTGTTTTTTATCAAAACCAAAACTTGATTCATTAGAACAAAAATCCAGCACTTGTTTTTACATAAAAACGAAAACTTGATTCATTGAAACAAAATTCCAGCATTTTGGTTTTCACAAAACCTAAATTATGCCAATACACAAAAGGATACATCGAAACCATTACCTCTTCATTTCTTCAATCCATGGCTGCTTCATTTTCATCATTACATCAATTTGTAGACTACAAAATCAAAATAAACAGAAAAATGAAGCCAAGGAGGAAACATGGTGGTGATAGACAACCCTCCTTGTTACAAACAAAATGAAGAAATCTTACATGGTAAATATAAATTATATGGACAACCAAAAGAGCAAAAAATACACCATATATATTTCTATCAAATAAAAATATGCAGCATAAAAAAGTAATTGCCAACCTATGCATCACATATAGGAACCGAAATCATGCATAATAAACATGGCTCTGATGCCAATTGTTGGATCGGAAAATAAAACATGCAAAATTTGGCTAAAATGGTAGATTTCAAAACTTTTTTAGAAATCAAAACATAGCGGAAGCAGGATAACCAAATCAACATGTCAAGCCATACATGATACGGTATATGGAAAATAATAATCATAAGAACAAGATGGAGATTATATTACCAACTCCTTTACTACAACTTTAACTCCTCACTGTGATATCCTCTTCTTCTTTTTGTATCCTCTCCTAGCTTTAGCCTTGCTTTTGAATCCTTTCTTTTGTTAATGTATCCTCTCCTTGTTGTTGTATTCTCAAACAAT
>JANIIA010000003.1:52579-65469 GCA_027478495.1 Erythroxylum alaternifolium
ACTATGTTAATAGTGACAACTTAATTGTAAAAGATACTAAATAGTCACAATTACTATTGTATTAGTGACAACAACAAAAATCAACACAATTAATCCAAATAATAATGTCAATCAATTGTCTTGTCATAAAAAACCTCGTATTTGTAACGAAATAATAGTTAATCACAAAAAATTTGTCACTAAATATCTTCACTTTTGTAGTGACTGCAGAAGCCTATCTGACTAATCCAACACTCTATCAATATAACGTTGTTTAGAATAAAAAATGAAAAGGAAAAAGAAATGGAGGAATAATTGTAAAAAAATGTTGGATTAAAAATATATTTAGTGAATTATGAAGATGTTTTTATTCATGATCACCGTATGTGTATGTTTAATTTGGTCGTTGACTATGAGTTTGCAAGTACAATACAATGAGTATCTTTCTTTTCTTTTTGTTGTTCTCAAAACTCACTTTTGTTGGAATAAGTAGCTAGTTATTGATGAACTAAAGGTGATGGCAAATAGTGATACTCTATTTCAATAACATGCAAAATAAAATGAAGAAGAAACGATTTGTTGTAAAAATAATTAATAAAAACATAAATAACTCGAGTACGATGAAATAACAAAACAAATGGCCTTTTATTCATTATCACCATATATATATATATATGCCTGTATCATTTACCAGTCTTGTCTTAATTGAATTTGCAAATAGAATGACCACTTTCCTCTCCCTCCCTCTCTCTCTCTCTCTCTCTCTCTGACTCTTGCTGTTCTTTTTTTTTCCCCCCCTCTCAATCTCGCTCTCTCTCTCTCTCTCTCTCTCTCTCTAACGTTGAAGCTGGCATAAATAGCTACTATAGAACTAATGCAAATAATGATAATACTCTCTTTAAATAACGTAAGAAGGTGGCTTGGGCAAGCCCTTGACCACACCACAGAGCAAAGCATTGTCGGGAATGTTGTATTCATCCCTGAGAGAGCGTTCTGGAGATAACACACTGATATAGAGTTGTTGGCCAAGGTAGGTCCTTTCCCACATCTCTGATCTCAGATTCCACATTCCAGCGTTATCGAATGTCAGTAGAATTGCTGCCCATGATTTTGGGAATACCGGCACTGTGTTTCTGCTTACAGCATCCAAAAGATTGTAGTTCTTCCTCTTCTCAGGCGTCCATGTCCCAGGCTCCACACTACATGTATGTATGTCAATTCAATTCTTAAACACAACCATTTACCATACTATCCTAAATATATATCTTATCTACTTACCCCACTGCGAAGAATGAATGACCAGCCAAGTGATAGGTCTGAATGCTCTTCTCGGGATTCTCTAAGATGATCTCCACAAAGGTGCGGAAGGTCAAGTTGAGGACATTGGGCTGTGATACAATCTCACCAATCTTAGCCGGGGGGTCATCTGGTATGACGTCGTACTTGAACACCTTGTCCGCAACTCCATAATATTCTGCCAGCTTGAGTGGAGTAGGTGGATCAACGTGAGAGACGCCATTGAGTGCATACCGAAGCTTACCACCTGATCTGCTCGCCGAGCTCACCAACTTAATGGTGCGAGTAATGTTGATGGCTCCATAGTGGAAAGAGCCCTGAGGGTTGGGCCTTGCAGCACTGGCCGTTAGGTTCCAACGGAATGAGCGGAACTGATTGAGAGACCATGCCCATCCCACAGGTGCCTCTGCAATCTCTGATGATGCTGGTCCCTTTCCATTAGTGTAACGAATGATACCCTTGCCCGTGAGCACTGTTTTGGTAAATCTGGTGGAAGCCACCATGTAATAGTCCTTTGGTTCTTGGTCCGCAGTCACAAGAACTCCGTAGCACTGCCCAACATGGACATCTAGTGACTCGAACAAGTTCTGCTGAACGTGAGACCCCTCCATCTCCACAAGCTTCAAAGGATGTCCTTGGATTCTGAAGTTGAGGGATGTCTTAAGACCCGTATTGCAAATTCTATACCTGTAAGTCTTTCCAGGCTTCATGGTGAAGAGAGGCTCATCTTTGCCATCACCCTTGGCGACTTTACCATTGATCAGAACACCTTCGGGTCTGCCAATGGATCGTCCGCTGTCAAGGAACTTTCTCAGAGTGCTGTGGCTCTTAGTGTACCAATCATGAATAATCACAGTGTAGTCATCCTCAGGATCTGCATATGGCACAGGGATGAGCAGACGACTGTTGATGTGGAGGCCTCCGAATGCACCAGCTGCCCTATGCATTCCAGTACTAGGGTAGTACATGTAACTTCCGATTTGATCTTTTACCTGGAATCGATAAGTAAAGTTGCTTCCCGGCGATATTGGGCAGTTTGTTCCCAGGACTCCATCTTGCCATGAGTTCTTCCTCTGCTGTACGCCAGTCCTGCATGCAATAAAGTAACCCTATGTGCAATAAGATGTATTTGGATATACTAGCAGTTAAGTTAGACAAATCAATACGAACATAAAAACATAGGACGGGTTAGGTACGTAACCATGTTATAAGGAATGGCTCGTCAAGGTTATTGAAGACATTGACGACAATGTTATTGTTACTGGTGGAATTGATAACAGGTCCAGGGAACTCGTTGTTGATGAAAATGACTTGCTGGGGAACACCAAGAGGAGAGAGTGTGCCGTAGGTGATGTTCCATGTAAAGAACAAGTAAGGGTCTTCACCTCTGACCCCAAGCATTGCCCCTGCTGAGAGGCACAGTAAAACCATTAACATCCCTACCATCTCCTTACGATTAAACTTCTTTTCTTCCTCTGTGGCCACCAACTCCTTTTTCCTAACTCAACTAACGGCAACTCAAACTCTTTACTCTTCTTTTATATATTAATTGCATAATTCTGGAATAACAGCTTGCCTCGCTCGTAATCCTTTTTATAACTACTAAAGGGTTGGTTTTTCCGATGGAGGACAAGTGACAGACCATTCGCCAACCTGAAATTCTGTTGGATCTTGCTCCTTCCATTACGCCCTTCCTTACACTTCTCACCGCTACTTTGAAGTTTGACCCCTACAAATTCTCTAACCTTAACCTATTTAATTTCTTCCACATGATTAATCGATATCCCACTTCATAATATGCATGACAACTTGTAGTCGGCTACCAATTGCACAACTTTTTAGTGGGTTTGCAAGTTATTTTTAGATAGTTTTTATACACAGGCGATTAACTTAATATGTACGGTTATTAGTGCTTTCAGGAAAATGTGGCAATCATATTACAAGTAAATTATACCTTCCTCCATTAATTTTTTATTTTATTAGGACTCCTGTAATTTCATCTTTATCTGGGAACCTTATATTTTATGGAATCTCACACAGACACAATATCCAAGTTTTTAGGTACGTTGTCCATTTTCTAGCAATAGCATTGTATTGTTTTAAAGTTTTTTCTCATTAAATTTGTTCAAAATTCGAAAAGACCTTGGAGTTAAAATTAAAAAAATGCAACTTTATATGTTTCAAACTAAATTACACTATTAAAATATGCAACAAAATTAACCCTAAAAAGCAAATTTAATGAGAAATTGGCTTTTAATTTAAGAGACTTTTAAAACTTCAAGATTTGATAGACTTATTGAAACTTACTCCCACTTGACGTATATAACGCTTTGAGGTCCTCCATTTATAATATTTTATCATTAGAAGGTTAAACATAGCACAATACATAATTCATAACGTCTTTTATGGAAACCTTATATTGATGTACACCATAATTCAATTGTATATGTATGTGTGTGTGTGTGTGTGTGTGTTTGTGTATCACTTTAACGAGTATGTTGTTAGACTAAATCAAATTGTGGTTGAAGAAGGCATATAAGTACTACTAATAGAACTTCTATGAACTTATCATTGTTCTTCATCCTTAAGTTTATTAATAATTTTTTACACTATAACAAGAATCATGTGAAATTTCATAGTTGTTTGTGATGTTAATGATTAACGAAAGCCAATTACAGATCTCAAATAGGTTGAGAACCGAAGGGATTAAATCCAAAGCAACCAATATATAAGCGGCTTTAGAGTGGATGCAAGTTGGAACCAATACATTAAGAGGTTAATTGCGGATTTTAAGGAACTAGAAGTAGGTGCAATACAGATAAACAAGTGTTCCAATCCAAGGCCAGCAGTCAAAGGGGTGACAAGAATAGGAAATTTGTTTATAGTGAATGGTTAGAAATGGGCGGAATGCGAGGGTGATCCTTAATTAGTGAGCTAATGCCTAGTATATAAGAGGCCAAGATGGCCCTTTGAAAGTGTGGAAGAAGGCAAAAGTTCTTCTTCCATTAGGTTTAGATCTTATAAATCAAAAGTTATCAATTTGTTTTTTACCTGACAGGGAATTATCAATTATAGGGAAGGGTTAACAGATTAGGAAAAAGAAAAAGAAAAAGTATGACTGGGGGGCGGGTGATATTTATGTTGTTGCTAGGGGCAATGCTAGGGGTTAAGGGTGAGGACCCTTACTTGTTCTTCACCTGGAACATCACATATGGCACACGCTCTCCTTTAGGTGCTCCTCAGCAAGTTATTCTCATCAACAATCAATTCCCTGGACCCGTCATTAACTCCACCAGCAACAACAACATTGTCGTCAATGTCTTCAATCACCTTGACGAGCCATTCCTTATCACATGGTACATGTTCATACATTAATTCTCTATAAATATACCAACGTTTTATACAGTAAGTTATGATGTGCACTTTGCAGGAGTGGCATTCAGCATAGGAAGAACTCATGGCAAGATGGAGTGCTGGGAACAAACTGCCCTATTCAGCCTGGAACCAACTTTACTTATCGATTCCAGGTTAAAGATCAAATAGGCAGTTATATCTACTATCCGACCACCGGCATGCACAGGGCAGCTGGTGGCTTCGGTGGCCTCCATGTCAACAGCCGTTTGCTCATCCCTGTTCCTTATGCCGATCCTGAGGATGATTACACCGTCATTCTTAATGATTGGTACATCAAGAGCCACACCACCCTGAGGAACTTCTTGGATAGCGGACGTACCCTTGGCAGACCCGATGGTGTCCTCATCAATGGAAAGATGGCCAGGGGAGATGGCAAAGACGAGCCTCTCTTCACCATGAAGCCTGGAAAGACCTACAAGTACAGAATCTGCAATGCTGGTCTTAGGACATCCCTCAACTTCAGGATCCAAGGCCACCCTATGCAGCTAGTGGAGATGGAAGGTTCACACGTTGTGCAGAACATGTACGAGTCTCTTGATGTTCACGTTGGTCAGTGCTTCAGTGTTCTAGTGACTGCCGACCAGGAACCTAAGGACTATTACATGGTGGCTTACACTCGATTTACCAAGAACGTTCTCATTGGTAAGGGTATCATTCGCTATACCAATGGCAAGGGCCAAGCTTCAGCTGATGCTACGATCAATGAGCCACCTGTGGGATGGGCCTGGTCTCTCAACCAGTTCCGTTCTTTCCGTTGGAACCTAACGGCCAGCGCAGCCAGACCCAATCCTCAGGGGTCTTATCATTATGGTGCCATTAACATCACTCGCACCATCAAGCTCGTGAACTCAGCCAGTAGAGCAAGTGGCAAGCTTCGTTATGCCATAAACGGTGTGTCTCACATTAATCCACCTACCCCACTCAAGCTTGCAGAGTACTTTGGGGTTGCGGACAAGGTCTTCAAGTATGACACAATTCAAGACAACCCAGGAGCTGACATTGGTGGTGAGATTGTGTCACAGCCCAATGTCCTTAATACGACCTTCCGTAATTTTGTGGAAATCATCTTTGAAAATCATGAGAAGACCCTCCAATCTTATCACTTGGATGGTTATTCCTTCTTTGCAGTAGCGTAAGTTTATCTTTGTCGAACCTGGATGCTTTTTATAACAAATTTGTTATATGACAATTTCTGATTGATTCCTCATTGTATATGTATGTAATGTAGAGTGGAGCCTGGCACATGGACACCTGAGAAGAGGAAGAACTACAATATCTTGGACGCAGTGAGCAGAACCACAATCCAGGTATTCCCAAAATCATGGGCGGCTATTCTCTTGACGTTCGACAATGCTGGAATGTGGAACATAAGGTCTGAGATATGGGAGAGGACGTACCTTGGCCAGCAACTATACGTCAGCGTTCTTTCCCCCGAACGTTCCCTCAGAGATGAATACAATATTCCTGACAACGCATTGCTCTGTGGCATCGTCAAGGGCATGCCCAAGCCTCAACCATACGCCGTCTAAACTAAATTCAATTCAATTTAATGCATGTGCGGATTGTGTATGTGTTAACCCTTTCCAAATTAATTTGCAATAAAAATATTTAATTCCTCTGCCTAATTAAACCTGTCTTTCCAATCATTCATGTCATGCATAAGATGCCAAAACTATACATTGTAAATAATATTCTCCAAACTGATTTTCCTTTCCTAAATTAAGTTGAAACATTTGGAATTTGAATATGAAAATGCTTGAATCAAGGCGTTACATTTCATAAGAAAATGAACAACTAGTAAAGATTGCCATATTGTGAAGGTTGCCAAAAAGTTCCTGTGCATAACTTGGCTGAAAGAGAAGCAAGCAAGCAAGCATATCCTCAAAAATGTTCACAGCCATGAATTGACACTTGTAGTAGAAGCTAATAGCGTTGTCAATAACTACTTGGTCTTCTTTCAATCTGGAAAAACAAACAAAGATGTTGAGATATAAGGATCACACCACTAGCAAACTGTCAATTACAACTTATTCTCTGTTCTTTCCAATTTAAAGAATCGGATTATTCCATAGATTCAGAATGGGATAAAGAAGCAAGAGAAGAATTTAACACCTAACACCTATTTGCAGGTCCAAGGAAACCCCTTGAAAACACAATAACAATCTTTTTATTTGACAATTTTTTTAATGTAACACATAACGAGACCTTAGTTAATTATGTATCTCAGATTGAACGTGAAAGGGCAATAAACGAAAAAATGTAAAAAAATACCTTATTTCAATTTCATTACTTCAAACAAGTTTTCTGAAACCGAAGTGAGCACAAATTCATTGTCGTCTTCACGAGAACCGCTCACTGGGACGCAAACAAATCTTTCTACATTTTTCTCAAAATGTAATCTTTCTTAACGGGTCACAGAATCCTTATGCTTATGCATGATATGAGCAATTGTAGGAGATCTTAATCTTTATATATAGCATTCATATTGGATTTTCCCATCACATGCCTGATATGGGTCCGGTCCACATTGATCGGGATTTATTTTTCTCCTGGACTTCAACCCATTGACTTAGATCATTTATTGGGCCACTTTATTATCTTTATCCAAATCAAATTACATAACTTAACCAATAAGTTATTGAAAAACTAAAAAATGCAATTAAATGTTGTCCAACTTTATGAGAAATGTCAAAATTATCTAACATTCTCCCCCTTGGACAATACTTAATTACAATGTTAACTCAAGTTTAAAACATTTTTAAAAATCGGTTAAGCCACGCTACTGTATTAATTAACTAGGCTTTAAAAACAAAACATTTGATCCAAAGATAATGAAAGTCTATCATTCCATCCTGCAAGGTTTTTGATACCGAAAAGTATCAAATACATGTGTCATGTGTGACACAGATCCAATACAATCATGCATGTCGAATATCTCACTAACAGGATTGGGAAAATGGAGCGTGAAAAATTAAGATGATACCTTTATGATCTAAATTATATCATCTTCGTTTGTAGGTATCGATTTCTCTAACTTTATGCTAAACTGCATTAAAAAAATCCTATTTTCTCTCACCGAATGCTAAATTGCATTAGAAAAAACTTGTTTCCTCTCACGAAATGCTAAACTGCGTTAGAGAAAACCTTACTAACGTTCTCCAATTGAATGCTAAACTGCATTAGCGAACTTTATGAGATTAGAACTTATCTCTCCTATGTCATGTCAAATTTCATGGATATCTATATAAAATTGAAATGACATAGGCTCAAGATCAATCTGTATATATTCCCAATGACCTTTAAATGCTTAAGATCGACACAAATCTTAAGACTTTCACATGTATTACTGAGGATAAACAATGATCATCTTTGTTGATGAACCATCATACTGTCATAATACATCAAATGTATAGATGTTCAAATGTATATAGAGCAAACATAACGATCCCCTAATTAACAGTGTCTACAGACTTTAAAACATCCATACTATATACTTGTCTTCCAAACACAAATGGGCGAAGTCCTTCAGTTAAAGGATTGGTTTACAGTTCCTTAGTCCTTAAATGCTCCAAACCTTAATGTCACCTTTTCGTATCAACTCCTTGATGGTCAAATAATTACCTTCAAATGCTAAGACCCTGTGATATTCTTTGTTGTTATTAAATAACACAACAACAAGACTATCATAGTACAATCGAATGAGTCTAGTCACTGAATCAATCACACACAACTCAAAAATCAAGTTTTTATGTCAAATAGCCTATAAAGTAGCCCTATAACATGCACTTGCATGCAGGGTCAAGGAAGTCACCCATGTCTACTTGACACTCTTCCACGACATTGTACCATCTGCAAATATCAGAATGTAACCTTAAATGGACTTTCTTTCATCTGGACATATAACCAAAATTTGAATATGGATTCCCAGCAAGCTTTAGGCTGTTGACTTTTTTATATGTCAATATATAATCTTTAGTTCCCTTTAAGTATCTTAACACTCACTTGACTACATTCCAATGGTCTATACTTAGGTTAATCAGATATTGACCAACCAGTATAACAGTAAATGCAATGTTAGTATTTACCCAAGCATACTTCAGGCTATCAATCGTACTAGAATACAGAATATTCCTCATAACCTTTCTTTTTACTTTATTCTTTGGACCCTGTGCCAAAGATTATCTCTCACTATGAGAGATTGGTGCTACAATAAGTTTATTGTTAACTATATTAAACCTTTGTAGCACATACCTAATGTATACACTTTGTAAGAGGCCTAATGAGTGTTAAGATTTGTCCCGGTATATCTAAATTCCAAAGACAAAACATGTTTCACTAAGGTCCTTCATATTGAAATGCTTGGCCAAAAATTGGTTAACCTTATGCAATATAGTCCAAGTTATTCAATGTGAGCAATATATCATCCACATGTAATAATAGGAAGATAAACTTGCTCCCCCTGACCTCGTGATTCAAGCATCTTTTTAACTTTTATTTCCATGAAGCTAAAAGAGGTCATAACCTCATCAATTGTAAGGTACCACTTTTAGGAGTTTTGATGTAAACCATATATTGATCTGCTTAATGTACAAATCATGTCAATTCCATCTATATCTTAAAATCCTTCAGGTTATTCCATATAGACCTCTTTATAAAGGTCTTTATTTAGGAAAGCAATTTTGACAGTCATCTGATGTAACTCTATATTATCATGAGCTACAGCCATAATAACTCAAAATGTATCCTTTGAGGATACGAGAGAAAAGATAACATTTAGAGTCAACCTTTCTCCCTGAGTGAACCATCAAGTAACTGAGCGAGCCCATAACCTGTTGAACTTTATCCCGAAATCCTTTAAGTCTTTAAACTTATTAACTATTGATGGGTTTACAATTCTGCTGCAAATCAACTAATTCTCTAACCTTACTATGCTTCATGGATTGCATCTCATAATTCACTACATCCTACCACAAATCCACATTGGGTCTAGAAACAACTTCTGTAAAAGTAACTGGATTCGTAACATGTCTAATATCATCATCCTGTTTATCTAATAGACTATGTAATCAAATAGGATAGCAGGTCATCTCACTTTAGCAAATCTACACAATTACATTAGATCTTGTACTCCAAGAACCTTTGTGTGTACAGGCAGAGACGGATGCATAGAAGGGCCAGGGTGGGCCATTGCCCATTGCAGAAAAAAATGCTTATTACTGAAGTAAATCACACGTTAGTATAGACTTTACGTTCAAGAAACTAGATACACAAGAAGGGTGGTTGAATGTTATATCCTCCTTTTTGAATATAAAATCTTGAAAAGAACTTCTCTTTCTTATTAAAAGAATATCACAAAGTTTATATGAAAATTATTACTTAGTTAAATCGCAAATTACTTCTATATGATTTTTTAACAACAAAATAAACTGAAGTAAAGAGTAGAGAATAGACATTGGGATTTTTATACTAGTTCACCCCAAACTGTGGGCTACGTCCAGTCCTCAGAGTTCGTCTGAGTGTTTCACAATTCTCTAAACAATTACAATTATTCTTTCTTCCCTTCCAAAGCCTCTTCAGGTCTCTTACAAAGTATTCTTTCACTATTCTAGCCTCTCCAAGCTATCAGCCTTTTCTTTCTCTCACTAGAGAAAGATTGTGAACTTTTGTTACAGTAATGTTAGCTCTATTCTAAGTAAGCACTGTAAGAATATTTTTCTTAGATTGTCTGGCTTTCTAACTTGTCTGAGATTTTCTCTAAGATTGTAGCATCTTCGACTGCGACTAATATTTATAGCCTTCGTCTCTAACTGCTTCTTGATTCTTGATAACCGCTTCTAGGTAACCGTCTCTAGGTAACCGTCATTTAGTTGAGTTCTGTAACTAACTCTAACTAAATAATTGTTCTGATGTAATAATGTATCTTCGTGGTATCGTCTATGTCTTCTTTACGTCTGTGTTACCTCTGCGTCTGCGTTTGCGTTTGCGTCTGCATCTATATTGATTTTGGGTCTGCGTCTGTATTGACTTTGCGTCTGCGTCTGCGTCTATATTTACTTTACGTCTGCATCTACGTCTGCGTCTGTATTGACTTTGCGTCTGCATATGCGTTTATATTTACTTTGCGTCTGCGTCTGTATTGACTCTGCATCTGCGTCTGCGTCTGCGTCTATATTGATTTTGAGTCTGCGTCTATATTTACTTTGCGTTTGCGTCTGCATCTATATTGACTCTGCGTCTGCATCTGCATCTATATTTACTTTGCGTCTGCATCTACATCTGCGTCTGTATTAGCTTTGCGTCTGCACACTTAACATACTTGTTAAAAATGTTCATTTGTTTCTAACATTTATTATTATTTGATTGTCATCAAAATTAATCATCGTAAAGTCCTCTTGACTTAACAATCTCCCCCTTTTTGATGATAACAAATAATCATAATTTTAGACAAATCAAATTTTATTCAATTGATGAATAAGACGACAACAAACAACAAACAAAGAATAAGAAGACAATCACAAAAAAACATATATACATTCTATCTTCTTTTTTCTGTTTTTCTTCTCTTCTATTATTGTTTTTTCTTGTCTCCCCTTTTTTTCTTCTCTCTTCTCCCCATATTTGTTATTAATCAAAAATGTTACCTCAAATGCTTCATTATTTCAAAAAACATGTGTTACATCTCTATTCTGATCAACTTGAGGTCTGCTTCTGTTGTAACTCGTATATAAGCTAATTCCTCATGTAGATCACCAACTGAGGTTTGTAGATCATTCACTGAGCTTTGTAGATCATCCACTAAATCTTGTAGATCATCAACCTTAGTATTAATTTCCTCAATCTACTTCACTAAGGTTTCCTGACTCTACTGCTCAGAATGTCTTACTTCTTCCATTCCAATAAGTTTCACTTGTTGAGTTGAACTCGTATAGAAGTTTGTAGCAAAAGTTGTTTCTGAGGGTAAGACATCGAGTTCTATTATTTTTAGGGTAAGAGGTTTGAAGAATTGCTTTCTTTCTGGGAGATCAAGGTCATCAGGTCTAGGTAGTTTGGGAATAGTTTTTCCAAGAAGGTAAAGGACATCTTTTATTGAAGATATAGCACTTAAAGGTCTAAGGTGCATAATCAAGTGCACAAAAGTCTCTAAGTTGACAAACATACCTCCAACCTGGATAGATCTATACTGTCCCTTAGTCACCCTTCCAACTACCTGAGAACTGGCATCTGTGGTGAAGCGTCCATAATTACTTCCTAACGCTTTTGAGATCTGATGGGAAATATAGACTCCTCTTAATTGTTCTTCATGACATGCTTCATCTATGTTTCTCATTGGTTCATATATCTGTTCTTCAGTCAGGTCACCTGTTGTTCTTTTAGGGTACATCTTCTGTTTCCCTTTTTCAATATTGCGTACAATGTTTGAAGCTCTTGGTTGTATGTCAGGTACGATCTTGATCAATGTTCGACTTATTGCTGGGTAGATAGTGTACCTATCTTTGGTCATCTTCTTTAGATATGGTTCTGACTTTTAATCCCTCAGAATCTCATATAATCTCATTTCTTCATGATTTAGAAGATGCATAGACCAATTATTGATCAAAATAGATTCCATCTGTACCTTGACCAACCTTTTCACAGGTTCTCTGATTATTATTGAGCTTATGCTTTGAATAGATACCTCTTCTTCAATCACTTTTATTTTCACCTCCTCTTTTCTGATAGGACTATAAGATTCCACTCTGTCTTCAATTGATTTTTCTTTCCGTTGACTCCCAGTTGAAGTAGTTTCTTTTTTATTGGTTTTAATCTTTTTTCTTTCTTCTACCAATTCAGAAGGTGGTTGTGGTTGAGTTCTCTTTCTTTCAAACTCCAATTTCTTCTTAATTCCAGTCTCTTTGGTTGGCTTCGTCTGCACTTGTTGTAAAATTGAGACTAGAGATCTTGTAGCTTGTGGTGTGTTTTCTATCTGATGAGATTTTTCACCAAGAGTCACTTGTCTCCCTCTCTTTTGTTCTTCTTGTCAGAGAGTTAACATCCTTGGTGATCTCTTTGACTTTTTGATTTTCTCAAAATTAAGTGCCTCTGCCTTTCTTTTTAATGACACTTGTTTTCCAGATAGACTCACCTGGCTTTCTTCTGTTTGCCTCATTGTCTTAGCTTCACCTGCTACTTTAGACGATTCCTTCTTTTCTTCTATAGCCATT
>JANIIA010000003.1:83694-101253 GCA_027478495.1 Erythroxylum alaternifolium
AACGGAAGTCTCAAGACATTTTGAATTCTTTACATCTTGTTGAGACTACAAAAATCCTCTTGCAGAAACTTAGAGATGATGGGTGGAACTCTCTTTTCGTCGAAGTGAAAACCTTTTGTGAAAGTTGTCATATCGAAATTCCAAATATGGGCTCTATTTATATAGAAAGAGGAGGTCGTGCTCTTCACCAACAAGACAAATTTACAGTTGAGCACCATTATCGAGTAAATATATTTTATGCTGCAATTGATGTGCAACTACAAGAGCTAAACAATAGGTTTAATGAGAAGTCGGTGGAGTTGCTCACTCTTAGTTGTGCTTTAGAGCCTCGAGGTGCTGGTAAGTTTTTCAAAGTTGACGACATTTGTAATCTTATCAATAAATTTTATCCTGTTGCGGATGTTGAAAAGGAAGAATTACGATTGCAATTATCTCATTACGAGGTTGAATTATCTAGACATCAAAGCCTCAAGAAATTAGAAATTGTTTCTGAGTTATGCCAATGGTTAGTAGAGACATGAAAAATGCACACATATCCACATATTTTTAAATTGGCAAAGCTCATATTAACTATGCCGGTTTCTACTGCAAGTGCTGAACGTGCATTTTCTGCCATGGATGCCATCAAGACTGTGCGACACAACAAAATAGAGGGTGAATTTTTTGAGAGTTGTATGGTAATCTACACCGAGAGGGAAATTACACAGAGCTTCAGTAGTGACTCAATTGTTGATGTGTTCAGAGACTTAAAAGACCGACGAGTTCTACTTTGACTATGTTCTCTATATGTCTTCTCAATTGTCATTTTATGAACATGTTTTTTATAGTTTTTCGTTAAGAATATTTTTTTATGTAATTGAAAAGCTTTTGATTTCATATAGTTTAATTCCATTTATAGTTATGATGCTTTAAGGTAAAGTTTGCAAATGTTGCTATATAAGTTGTGGCCGTTTATATTTGGCCCCTATTGACTTTTGGTTCTAGCTCCGTCCGTGTGTACAGGTAGGAGTTCATGTTCTTGTATAGGTACACTACTAAGACCTAGATTCAGTGGATCTAACTGTATGAGTTGCGAGTACAGAATAATTGTAATATCCGCCCTGCTATCATCTGAAGGGTCAAAAGAATCATCATCATCATAGACATCAGATTTCAGAAACTTAGTTGTTTGTGATTCTGCTATTCCGATCCCTCATCCTTTACAGTAAAATCTTTAACTTTTCAAGTGCTAAAGATATTTTACTAAATAGCAATGAGTGAAACGAGCATGCAATTTGTTTTTATAAACGTTATACTACCTTAGTTAGGGCAACCCCATACACGAATGTATGCAAGGTTGGGTTTCCACACTTCTAGATAATTGGGTAGATTAGTCCTATTTTGCATTGACTTTTTTATGTCCTTTAGGGTGCTTTTAAGCCTTTCAGTAACACACTATTTTGCTCAGGACTACCCGACAAAGTGAACTAAGTCACTATTCCAACTGATTCCATATATCTAGCAAACAGACTTTTTCAAGTCCTGAAACACCATGTTTGCCATGATACTCTCCTCTACGATCAGATCTGACAATCTTGAAGAATTTTTCCAATATGTTCTCAACCTTCAATCTTTAAGCAAGAACACATAATTGTAATGGAAATAATCATCAACAAATGTCAGAATACAGTTAGAATTGCACATTGCAACTGTATAAGGTCTACCGATATCTATATGTATCAAACCTAATAAGCCAGAAACACAAATTGACCTTTTTATCCTTATTTTAGTCAACTTATCCCTGCAACAGTCAGCACATGTTCTTAGATCATCATAATCTAGAATTCAGAAGTGCTTTCTTAATCAATCTCTCGACCTTAGCTTTGAAAATTTGACTTAAACTTTTTTGTCACACTATATATGACTTATCCTTTATCAAGGTCATCTTTTTTCACTTGTTTGGCAATACGAAGAAAAAAATATCTAATTTGGAGTAAGACACATTTTATACAAATTATATGACAAGAAAGTTGTACCATTATGTTTTGCAGCAAACAGTAACTGTATAACAGAAGCATTAATTACAAAACGTTAACCTTTGTTGTCCAAAATTGATACAAAGATCATATATTAAATGTGTCATGTAAAAACTAAAATGAACCTTACAGCAAGGTTCAGTACATACATCCCTTATAGGTATTACATTCGCTTTTCCGTTGTTGTCAACCGTCAGTTTCTCCTTCCCTTTATTTGGCTTTATCCTGGATATAAATCTTTGCATTGTGGAAGCATCTTGATCAGATGCTCCACTATCTAGTCACTAAGAACTTAATGTGACTATTGCAAAATTAGATTCATAAATTGATAAGCCAAGGAGTTTCTTATCAATGTGACTGTTGCAAAATTAGATTCATAATGTGACTATTGCAAAATCAGATGCTCCACTATCTAGTCACTAAGAACTTAATGTGACTGTTGGTTTCTTTATGTTCGTAGGACCTTTACCAGTACTGGATTGACCAGCATCAGTATGTTGAGAAGATTTAATCTTTTTACCTTTGATCTTAGCGGGCTTCATCTTTTCCTTCCCTTTACTTGCATCGAAGGTTGTAGGAGTAGCAAGCTTGAGTTTCTCCTCCTTAATAGCGCAATGAAAAATCAAAGCATTGAAGTCTCATTCTTCATCCAGTGAATAATATGTCATTACCAGATTATTAAACTCTAGAGGGAGCGTATTAATAGCCTAGTGAGCTATGATGACATCAGGGAGAGGAATATTCAATATCTTAAGTTTACTATAAAGATGAAGGATTCTTGATATGTACTTCATCACTCCCCCTTCTCATATATACCTCATGGAGAATAATTATTTTATCAAGGCACTTATCTCAACATTAGATGAGACTGTGTACTTCTGGGAGACATTACCAAGAAACTCCTTCTTTATGTCTATTTCTGGAAGTCCACTAATCAGATGGTCAGGTATGGATCTCTTAATGGTAATGTAACATAATTTGTTAGACCGATCTCAAGCTGAAGAAGCTACTTTATGAGCTCTTGAGCTTATGGATGTAGGTGGAGATGGCCCATCCATTCGTATGGCCATATCAATTTAAACTATCCCCATACCATTCAATACATCATTTGTCTACTTCTTCGCATTGAAACCGGTTAGGGTTTCAATGATGACACTGATATTATTAACCAAAAAGATGACTACAAAATGACAATACATAAATCAGCACAAATATAGGACAACAACGATACTCAAAGCCATTAAATAGTATATGTACTAAGAATCCGATCATAAATATTATGAAACACTTTTGGGCTGAATACATAATATATGTAATTATACCTCCACATAAAAGTGATCAGAGTACAAACCATTAACTCTCATGACACTGCCACCTTTGGGCGAATAGATCACTTGACCAACTTTCCTCCATCTAATGCCTTTATGCACATCTCAAAATTTTATGTAAGGTCTACACCTTTGGGCAGAATAATCAAACATAAAACCAGAGACATCTCCCAACATGCAAGCAGAACAACTCAAAATACTGACTCGAAAGGTCACTTTGGTGACTACATCTTCATCAACACTCCAAAGGTCTATAAACACAAGGGATACATCTTTATGTTATCCTCACATTCTTTATGGTCATATGGTATGTAACAATATAACATCAATAAATGCAAAAAAACTCGAATGCGCAATCTCATTGTCACACACTAGTGGTAAAGAAATTCTTTAAAAACTTTATTTGAGACTTTCATAGCAAAACAAACCTCATCAGAGTGACTATCGTCCATTATCGGACACTGAATTGACCATTCGAGACATGAGAACCTCATGTATCTCCCTTATGGCAAGTTCGTTGCACAAAAATTCACTTAAAAATGGCTTCAGAATGTCTTGAAAACCTTTTTTTAGTGACTATCATGCGATCCCAAACACTAAACATAGGACTCGAGACATGAAAACTTGAAGTATCTCCCTCATGTGATGTCCAAAGCATGAAAATTTACTCGAAATCGGCTTCAAAATGCCTTAATTCCTTTTCTGCAATTAAACTTTAATTTATTACTAATGTAATAAATCAAGAAAAATGAAAATATTCACTTTATGAATTTCCTGGACTTGGAAACTGACTCAAATCACCCTAGGGCACCCACGAATGGGCACAGGGCTTGTGTGTCATGCACACACCCATCACAGATGTGCCAAAGGTTAGCCATGCTCACCAACGCACTCAATCCTCTGGCTTGTGTGGCGCACGAGTCGACACGTGACACAACGCTATCTACACATGTGTCGTTGGTTATCTGGCTTGTGTGGAGCACGCGCCAAACGTACCACCCTTCAAGAGTACTGTTCACCCGTCTGGCACTTGATGGTCTTCGTTCCCTGTCGAAAAAAGGCGATTTCTAATGAGATTCAGGCTGGTTTTTCGTGCTCCTGGACTCGTTTTCGCTTCGTTTCTTAAGGCTAAACACATGTATACTACTTTCATGCAATAATAAGTTAGAAAAAACTAAAAAAGAAGTTAATTATCTGAAAACCTTATGAAGAAAAACCAAAAAATCTTCGTTTTTAGCCATCCGATCACGTCACCCCTCTGATACCATATTTAACACGTAACGAGACCTTAGTTACGAATTTCGGATCAAACGTGAAAGAAAAATAAATAAAGAAATGCGGAAAATATTTGATTTTGATTTAATAACTTCAAACAAGTTTTTTGAGGCCAAAACGAGCACGAATCTACAACCGCCTTCACGGGAACTGCTCACCAAAATGCGGTCAAGCCTTTTTCCAGTTTTCTCAAAACGTAATCTCCTTTAACGAGTCAAAGAATCCTTATGCTTATGAATGATATGAGCAATTACAGGAGACCTTAATCTTTGTATATAGCAACCATATCAGGCTTCCCATTATAGGCCTAATATGAATCCAGTCCATACTAATTGGTATCTATTTTTTTCCTGGATTTCGACCCATTGACTTAAATCATTTATTAAGCTACTTTATTATTTTTATCCGAATCAAATTACATAAATTAACCGATAAATTATTGACAAATCAAAAAATATAATTAAATATTGTCTAACGGGTCCGGCAAATGTTAAAATTCTCCAACATTTTGTTAAGATAATTCCAATCTCCATCACTCATCTTTGAAGGGGAACCACTGTCCTAACATTTGCAACTCCCATTTCTTCAATCCGATCTTTGGTGAACTCCAAGAAGTGTCCTACTATCCTGGCAGCGGGAGAATAATAGAGGATCTATCAGAACCAGCAACCTGCAATTTTAATATCATTCGATCATTTAAACAAGAAGCCTTCAGATTAAAGAAAGAAAAAGAGAAACCTCAAACACACCTCAGAAATCCGCAGGAAATGACCTCTATTATTGCTGCCAAGATTAAAGAAGAATCTCTTCTGATCAGCTCTGATTACTTTTGAGACCCCCATGAACCAATTTCTTCCTGTGCTGGCAGCTCAACAGGCATGTCAACATAAAATTCAGAAGCTGAAGTAGGTTGGTTACTTTGTCCACTTACGGAGCCAATCCCAACATCATCAGAAAGACCAACCAAACGCCCGGAAGCCTCAGAACTTTGCAGTTTCAGTCCAGCGAGAAAGAAAATGGAGTAAAAGAGTGAAGTCAGACCCTCGGTTAATCTGAGAAAAAATATATTATCTTTTTCCCTGCGGAAAGAAGGGAGAACTTCATGCAACTTTAAGAAACCCGATTGGAATGCATAAGAAGTCTTGATGCATCATTAATGTATGCTAAAACATTCCTGAATGCGGCCCATCCTTCACCTGGGAAACTGCCAGCAGGGTTTCTACTAAATGAAGCTTCAGATACCTATACAAATGTAATAACTGCAACTGATAAGATATGATATAAGCGCACAATCGTGCCATCCAGTATCTATTCTCCATGAAAAGTCTTTGACATTGCAAGATTGAAAAGGAATGCCATCCTGATAAGATGATCTGATTATCTCATCAACGGTCTAGATCTTGAAAGGCAAATGGTAAACTTCTTTAAGTTGAAACAAATCAATCTTTGATCAAAACCATTATGATGGGATAAGAAAATGAGTCTCTTCTAATGGAAATTGATAACTAGATGGGTTATCATACAATTTTAAGAAAAAGCTCATTCCCTATCCTAACAAATAATGCTAAGGATCTTGGCTATGGAAAAAGATAAAACAGAGCAAAATGAATGAGATGCTCTGGTTTTGACTTTGAATAGTATTAGGCAGACCGTAAGCAGTTAAAAAAACAGGAAAACGGCATCTGTAGTTTAGCTTGCTAGCTGAGGAAGACATTGACAGATCAGGTTAATCACCGAAGGGAATATGTTCTGGATGGAACCTTTCAGACTTCAAACTAATTTATATTGAACTAATTTCTAAGAACACTACACATCCACCGCTATATCCACCATCCTACTCCAATAGGAGGTTTAAATGCATTGATGTCATTTTAGGCTTCTAGACTACCTCAACCACATAACTAAAGGCCCTAGAAGTTCAGTTCTAGTCACTATTAAATGAAAAAGCACATGGAAAATTTTTACGGCAAAGAAACATATTAGGTAAGGCGATACAGCAGCAGAGATAACATAGGAACCCCACTGAATGTTTCTACTTCATCTGCACTGCAGTACTAATACAAGGAATTGGTAGTATAACGGCACCTGAGTTCTATGTATAAAGTTTTGCACAAGGGCGGATTAAAAGGAAAAAAATTTCAAGGACATTGTGCATAGAAGTGCATAAGTAAAAGAAGAGGTACAGGAAACTATAATTATTGCAAAAAACTAAGGGATTGGGAGTAGGGAAACAAGACATTTCCTTGGTGTCTTGTTGCAATTCCTTGCTGAAGAGGTCTTCATCATCGGAACTGACATAGTAATTGAAGAGATCCATGAACCAAGACATGTATCCGAGAAGTGAACGATGATGGTGGACCTGGTGGCGCAAGTTTTCTTGGAGATCTTCAGATAACAAGCCCGAGGGTTCTCTTCGGGATCAAAGTAGAAGACTTTATGCCCCACCTGCAGTGTCTTGCACATTAGCTCTACGCCATTCCCTCCCCCTCCAGAATTCCCTTCCATTTTTCAATTTTAAATACAAAAACAGTCTTTCTTCACAAGAATAAAAAAAGTAAACTACTTTGCTGCTCAATCCATCCTGATTGAAACATCCTCTATGCTTAAGAAGAGCATATGATCAACTCAAATGCTTCTTTTGGAGATGACAAGGTTGCTGTCCTGTTTCACGATGTCGGCGATGAGTCTAGTAAAAAAAAATAGTACACTAGGACTCCGAAACATATGTTATGCAGCTTCTGTTTCTCCAGAGAAGCTCGTTTACTTGCTAAGCCGTTGTTCCAATCTTCAACACATACAACAAGCACACAGTTTCATGCTTGCCAGAGGCCTTCTCATAGACAAACTCCTTCTTGGCCATTTTATAGACGCCTGTTCTTCTCTTGGCTTCTCTCACTACGCTCATTCAGTACTCACCACAACCGTGCCTCGAACCAATAGTCTCTATTTCATCAACCTCGTCGTCAAGGCTCTGTCTTCGTCTCAAACAACTGCAAAAGCAGCGATCTTTCTTTACAACTACATTCAAGAACTTGGCTTGCGACCCGACACCTACTCTTTCCCTTCTGCTTTAAGGGCCGCTATTCGTATATCAGCTATCCATACTGGGAGGCAACTTCACTCTCAATCAATACGCGTTGGCTTAGACACTGAACTTCACGTTGTTACAGCCCTTATTCAGATGTACTCCTCATTCGGCCGTGGTTTTATTTCTGGCGCGCGACATCTGTTTGATGGAGTGAGCTCAGCAGGAGATGTGGCCCTGTGGAATGCAATGATTGCTGGTTACGTGAGAATTGGTGATGTGGAATGTGCCCGAGATTTGTTCGAGCATATGCCTAGAAGGAATGTGATTTCTTGGACATCTATGATTGCTGGGTACGCTCAGATGAATCGACCACATGGTGCGATCGCCCTCTTTCGGAGAATGCAACTTGACAATGTGGAACCCGATGAAATTGCAATGTTGGCTGCACTTTCTGCTTGTGCCCAGCTGGGTGCTCTAGAGTTGGGGGAGTGGATTCATAACTACAGTGACACGCATGGATTACAGAAGATTGTTCCCCTCAACAATGCATTAATAGACATGTACGCCAAGTCGGGCAATATTACCAAGGCATTACAAGTGTTCGAGAGTACGGAGCTTAAAAATATCATAACCTGGACAACCATGATTGCAGGACTAGCTTTGCACGGACTTGGAAAAGAAGCCAGCGAAATGTTCTCTTGTATGGAAAAAGCTGGAGTTAAACCAAATTGGGTCACCTTTGTTGCTATCCTTTCTGCTTGTAGCCATTCCGGTTTAGTGCAGATTGGTCGGTGGTATTTTGACAGCATGAGAAGTAAATATGCTATTGAACCCAGGATTGAGCATTACGGTTGCATGGTAGACTTGCTAGGGCGTGCTGGGTACCTGCAAGAGGCGCATGAACTACTTGACCAGATGCCATTTGAGACAAATGCAGCTATATGGGGGTCTCTTCTTGCTGCGGCTAATCTGCATGGTGATGCTGAGCTTGGATATCGTGCATTGTGCCGTCTAGTGAAGTTGGAGCCTCATAACAGTGGAAACTATGCTCTTTTGTGTAATATATACTCTTCTCTTGGTATGTGGAATGAATCTAGGATTATAAGGAAGGTCATGAAGGAAAAAGGAATTAAAAAGATGGCTGGAATAAGCTTTATTGAAGTGCATAACAGGGTTCATGAGTTTATTGCAGGAGAGACATCAAACTCTCAGTTTGAAGAAATATCTGACGTTCTATGCAAGTTGAACTGGGAACTAAGTTTGGATCATCATTTGCAAAAGGAGCATGGTGGGTTACTTGAATTTAGTGACATGTAGGAAGAAATGCTACTTCCCTCTATAATATTCCTGTATCCAGACCAACATCCTCTGGCATTTAAGGTTTCTGTGACTTACAAGTAGAGCAATGTGGTAGACAAACTCGCCATAAACATAGCGCTGATGGAGTCAGGTACTCTACTGACGTGAAAGATCCATCTTTGAAAATCGTTTGGTCCTTTTTGTCTCATCAAGTATTTTATATACAATTTGATACTGAAAATGTATAGTTTCACATTCTCCAATTTACTGATCTTTAATGTTTTTGTCGATCGCAAGTCTGCTTTGACATGCATGATTAAAATTTTTATCAAACATTGATGACCATCATCACTTTATATACTAGAAAATTATGGAATTATGTCATTCAGGAAAGCGGTAATTAACAAGTTGGGGACTGTTCTTAGATGTTCGGGAAAACCTTCAGTTACAAAGGTTCTGATCCATTGTTGGATTTTCACTTGCTATGCACTATAGTTGCTTTTGTAGTGAACCTACTGTTCAAGTAAGAGTGTTTTACTTATCTGTCTGCAGCTAACGTTTGCTTCTTCCAAGTTGTCTATGACACAGAAAATATGACGTTGCATCTTGAATATTTTCTCAGTAACTTTCTCATCAGTCCCTGTGGCATCTCAGCAAGCATTTAAGATACGGATTCCTTCTGTCCATCTGGTTCTGCTCTTCTTTTTGAGCCAATTGATGGAAGTCCTTAGTTCTCCTTTGTTTTGGAGACCGATCACTTTAACATCAGTTGCAGGTGTATCTTGACCGGATTCTGTTGCATTTCAAGTCAATTCTGGTTAACATTGACAAGGAAGCTGTCCTTCCAAGTTCTTCAGCTCATCAGCTGATACATGGTACGGCTTCTGCTCGTGCTCGGAAGATAAATCTGCGTCTTTTAGTTTATATATTTACAAGCAGGTTTCATGACTCCACTTAACCAAGCTCTTCTCACTTGGAAAATGATTCAAAATGTTTGGCAGAAGCAGAACTAGACTAGATCGAATTTCAGGCGAAACACAAGATTCCTGGAAAAAAACAGGATAAATGGACGTGTCCATACATCATAATAATGCTGAAAGGAACCAAAATTACACTCCAGTATTCACCATTAGCGAGTAAATACTACAAGTTTACACTCTGCCACCGCAACTATATAACAAACAACTATTCACTTGGAACTCCTGCATCGAATAATGCTTCCATCTTAACACCAGCATTAGGAATCTTGGGGTGCCTCAAATCTTGTCGGAGTGTCAATGCCCATCATACAGCAAAGTCCTGATATTAAAATAATAAGCAAAACAATCCCCTGGAGCAGAAAAAGTAGATTTCATGTCAGAATTCTACCAACTCGGATTAACACTGCATATTTAACATGAAAAAGCAAGAGGGGATATAAAGAGATGCATCCTATATATTAAGGCGCTTGAGTACTCGGAGATAGTGCCTTGGGTAAGAATCCTTTACGATCAAAACCACCTTTCACTAGTTCACTTCATATTGAAAAGAATTTCACTATGTTGTCACCCAAAACGTACTCCATCTGACAAAACAAATATGATTTTTTTTTTCAAGACAGTCTGTACCAACCAACTAAAGTTTATCTGTCAACAAAAGCTCTCTTGCAAACAGTTCTTTTAGGAAGTCAACTAGAAGGCTAATGCCTTCAACCATACTTCAGTAATTATCTTCTTAGACTCCAAAAGAATTGAGTCATCAATGAAGCATAGCTCTGATGACAAAAATCTAGCTCCATAACATCTTACAATCTAACAGTGTAGGTCAATAACATATAAAACTGGAACTTATAAGGTTGTTTAGCTAAGTTTATTTACTTCTTTATGTGCAACATGTTTCTCGTTCATTAGATCTTTAATTTGCTCCCCCACAGTTGATAGATAACAATGAACGTAAACATCATTAACCTAGAGCCATCTTCCATAAAGATTTATCTCACAGATAAAAAATAATCCAAAAACAATCAACTAATTGGATAAGAAATGTAACAACACAGAAAACAAGATCCAGATCGAAGATTGAACTAGTACTCACAACCAAAACTCCTTCAAGCAGTGATGATTTGATCTGGCAAACTTCGTCACAGACAGTGGAATTGAGTGATCCATTTCCTCTAGAATCTTCCGCAAGTAACCTCACTAATTCTCGAGAAGGATGATAAATTGATTGAGAAGGATCTGATATGTAGAGCACTGAATATTTTGTACGGAGCATCTCCACAGATGTGATAAGCTCAGAGAAAATTTCGCCTGCGCACTTCAAGTAATCTATGCATTAATCCCTTGAACAAAGAGACCACAAACATTTAAAACATTTTGCACGCACCAAAAATAAATAACTTTAAACACACTTTCACTACGTATGTGGTCAAATCCTTTCTGAGAATCTGCTCCGCCAACGCAGAAGAAAATGAGATCAGCTGGCCCATTTGACACTTTTTCCCTCCTAGAAGCCAGATATTCCTGTTTTGTTTAAAAGTTAAAAGTTTATGAGAGAATTGACAGAAAGTGTCAAAAGTAGCACCTATTTATCGATACATCAAGTTAACTTACACGAACTGTATTCAGATCTGCAAGTTTTTGAAAGTTCTCATCCTCTACAGAACAGGACTCCGAAAAAGCAACACTACCAACCGCCAAACCTTGCCCACAAGTTCCAGCAAACCCTAAAAACAAGGAATTTGCCATATTCTCCGCCTCTGATGCAGTAACGTATGGAAATGCCACAGAGAAATTGGATCTTCTAAAGGAGACCTATCCAGCCGACAAAAACTATCTATAAGAACATGAATTAGAAGGCTATTCCTGTTTGACTGCTGTTGTGAAAGCCCAATAAAGAAGACATATGCAAAGCTGTATATGCTTCAGTTACCTTAAGCAAGTTAACAAGAGCTAGATTTGCATTTTTGTTTGCAGAAATGTCTGATGACAGCAGCTACAAATAAGAAAGGGCATGTAATCAATAAATGAATCAAGAAAGAAAATGGTGGCACCATGTTTTATTTCCTATCAACATCAATTACAGCAGTACAAGATCAAGATCAAAAGAAAAGGGGGCAGAAAATAATACCCAATTGTCTATGCTGATGTAAGTAGAAAACTGTAGTTGTCATTGGAAATTAACATAAACTGAGAACACGATGCCCTGATTCTTAGCATCATTAGTAGATTATGTATCTTAAGATTATCGCTAAGAAATGCAAGAAAATCTTATTTAATAACCTATAATATTGTAGTAATTGCATGCTAAGTGGGGGAAGAAAGGAAAGAGATTGAGCTCCAAAGTTCTTACCTCTCAACCGACAAAAACAAGGGCCAGATCTAAAGGCTGCTGAAGCTTTTCTTCTAAGCACTGCCAGTAAGAAGAATAAAAAGGACATAAACAAATAATTGCCCAGCAGAAAACAAAAGACAAAAAAATAAAGGAACACAAACATTTCTCTATTCAAAAACTTTAAGGGGAAACATGTAAGAAATGATGAAAAAATACTTAGAAGAAAGCTTAGAACAGCAAGTTTGACCAGCCCCCTTTAGATAGAACAATCATAGCAAGATCTTTTGAAGAAATTGTCTGATAATTCACAGCTTCATTCACTTTGTTATTTGGAAATTTGTAGGACATTGCAGTATAAAAAACATTAACTCTCAACACATACTCAAATGAAAAAGAAAATATGAAAAGAAACATATCTAAACAAACAAGAAAGTGAAGGCAAGTAACATGTACCAATTCCAACGTATTGACAAATTGTTACCAATCAACGATATGACAACAAGACGTGTACAAAAGAACATGAAGACACCCTATAGGGAGGGTAGCAACGTAAGAAAAAATAAGATAACAAGCTGCAAGCCTCAAACACTTTTGTATGAAGGACCATTGCTGGAAACCATCTAAAAAGATCTCCTTTGAAACATATATTATCATGTTGGATACGAGATTAAGTGCTATAAATAGGATTATATTTAACAAATCAACTGCTAAATGCTTTTTGACCAAAATCCTACTCACCAGGCAATTGAATTACTAAATCCATGTAAAGTTGTAATCTTTTTAGGAGAATAGGATCTTCATCTTTCCCTAGTCTACACTTTATCAATCGACAATGTCTTGAACTGAAGTAAAATGTGCTCAACATGGATCAAGTTCCTCCCCTTCAAATCATATGTGACATCGTCAATTGAATTCAATGTATGTAGCCTTGATATTAGATTATTTTACTTTGCAATGTTCTTCGTTCTTATGGTAGACCCAAACTAAACAAAGGTCTTGGTTTTAGCACAATACCCACAGTCAGCGCCCTATTGAACATGGGAGATCTAAACACTAACACAACAACAAAAAAAGAAAAGCAAAGTTGCAAATAAAAGAAAGTAAGACTAAAACAATCGAGTGACCCCCTACTCCAGTGAGATACCTATAATGCCTAAATCATACATTAGATATATGGGTTTTTCTTTTTTTGTATGAGAATCACAACCCTAACCAACAACAACAACAAAAAACCTCCATATTCCATAAAATTAGATCTTAGATTTTTAGCAAGACATGAAACTACTGCTCAGCCCTCCATTGACGACAAGGAAGGAAGATTACTTCAAGAAAGAAAACATCGAAACTTACCTACAACTGCAATATACTGAATACATGGAAAAGGGACGTACGAAGAAGAGAGACGTGCGAGAGATGTGCAAAAGAGAAGATTGATTAGGTTTTTCGCTGTAATATGTTTAATTCTAATGATGCGGTGTCGGGGGGTATTTTTGTCCAATTTTTATATGTTTTGTTTCTATGACAGGCAAAAGAAATCTTGCACCATGGTTTTGGAAGAACAAAAAATTTGTATTTTTGTGATCCGGAGTTAGAACAAAAATGGGCAGTGCCAGCAACCAAACACTGCTGGGCACAAGATTTTTGTGTTTTGTTATCTGCCTCCACCGATGGAGACATCAACTGTATGTAGCGTTAGAATTGAAGACACGGACTAGACTGTCAGGAGCTCAAACATTCGAACATCCTTCTATGATTGCACATTCAAGGAATTCCTCTTGAGTACTGGACATCAACTAGCCTAAGCCACCTTAGCAGCTATATCGAGAAACCCATATGCATGGATCAAGCCATAGCTTACACCAAGAGAATCAATTTCGCTCATTTTGTATCATGGTTAATGTTATGGCTCTGTTGCCTAATGAAATCCCTCTTTAAAATTCAATAACAATATAGAGCTTGTAAAAGATACTGTCAAAGTGACATATGTCTGGGAACCCCCCATTTGCACGTCACCAAGTTATAAAAACCTACTGGAAGGATATACAAATTTGGTTTTTCTCAAGACCTTGACAATGATGGCAACTTCCAAACATCACTCCCAGAATCGAATGTAATTCATTCCTCATTGCTTAATCTTTAGCCTAAAATTTGCCCTACCTTAGTAAACACTTTAGAATCTCATCAACATGATATTCAGCCAATTCCATGCCTTATTATAGAAAACAAAACAACAAAGCCCTCTCACCTTGACACTGAGCTACCTTCATCTCCCATCATTGGAAACATTACATTGAAACTCAAAGCCCTTGCACAAGCTACAGGAGTGACAGGTAACTATGATATCCCTTTTAGCTTTCTGTAAATCAAGCTCCTTTTGAGAATGTAGCATTATAGATGATAATTTTGTTCCTGCTACCAAAAGACTGTCCAACAAAAGGAAGAAGCTTTCTCTGGGCCAAGCTCAATGATTATCTTAGCTTGGAATTTTAGGGGCTCAATTCCTATGAGAAAAAACTTTTAATGAAAGATTTCATCTTGGACAATAAGCCTAGTATGCTTGGCATTTTGGAGTCATGAATCAAGCAAGAAAAATGTGACATTTTCCATTTACCCACAGGTTGGAAACTAATTTGTAATTATGAGGAACATCACAATGGTAAAATTCTCTTAGTTTATAATCCTATCTAAATTTTCATACTCAATCATCAAGCTTTAATTCAAATGGTTCACCTTCAAGTCCATTTATTAGCTCTGTAATTTATTATTCATGTCACCTTCATCTATGCCTTCAACTATCCTTTCTAGAGAACCTCTATTCGAAACACCCTACGACACCTTGCACCGTACATCCATACCCCTTGGCTCATTCTCGTGACTTCAATTCCACCATATCTTACACTAAATCTGAGGTTATCTTTGCTCATAAACATCACTGTGATGTGTTTAAAAGATGTCTGGAAGATATTCAAGTACCTAATTTGCCATTTAAGGGTAAATTCTACACTTATAACAATAAACAATTGAGATGTTCCTTTATTAGAAGAAAGCCAGACAGATGCTTATCCAACCTAGAGCGGTGCCACACCTTCCTACATTCTCATGATCTTTTTCTTAATACCACTCTCTCAGATCACTCCCCTATCCTAGATTAGAACATCCCTCCAAAGCCCTCTCATTCTCTATTTCGATTTAAAAACATTCTCACTGATATTGCAAGTTTTCATGATGTGGTGCAAAAAGGCTTCAACTATCCTTGTCATGGTTCTAAACAATTCATCCTCATGAGGAAATTTAAGTCCACCAAGGAATCCATCAAATTATTTCATTAGCAAAACATTAGCAACAGGTATCATCTAGTCTCTACTACTAAAGCTGCTCTTGAACAAACTCAATCAAATTTCTATTGCAATCTTACTTCAGTGTTGCTTCCTAAAAAGTAATGACAGTCTCTAGAAGCAGCCGCATAAGGTTTAAAGATTCACCAGTCTCTACTCAAGCAAAGATCCAGGGTGAATTGGCTGAAACATGGTGATAAAAATTCATCTTTCTTCTATAAGGCCATCACTTATAGGAAAGTTTCAAACAAGATTGTATCCATCAACCATCTGAATTCCAATATAGTCTCACAACCTCTTATCATCTGAGCAGCTAAAGATCACTTCTAAAATATACTAAGCTCTCACCCCACTTCCAAATCCTCTCTTAAACTCATCAGTGAAATTGTCCAAGATCAACTCTCTCACCTGATGTCAACAGTCTTTCTACACCTATTTCCATTTAAGAAATTAACTATGCTCTCAAGTCAATCCACCCTAAAAAAGCACCAAGTCCTGACGAATTCAATGCCAATTTCTTCCTCACATTACTAATCCAATGGTTATTGATGTTGTGAAGGAATTCTTCAATAGCGGTAAGCTTCTTACAGAGATCAACAACATGTTCATCACTTTTATTCCCAAAGATGTTAATCCCATTAGTTTTGAGGATTTTTGACCCATAGCTTGCTGTAATACAATTTACAAAGTTATCTCCAAGGTACTCTCGCTTAGACTTAAAACAATTATACTTAATCATATTGACAACAATTAAGGGGTCTACATTATTGGTAGATCTATTGGTGACAACATATCTATTGCTCAAGAACTATTCAAACATTATGCAAGAAAAAGAAGTCTTTAAAATTATGCCCTGCAGGTTGATTTTTAAAAATATTATGACATGCAAGGTTGGTCTCTTATTACCAAAACTCTGCAAGCTTATGGTTTTCCTTTAAAATTCATCAATTGGATTCACCAATCTGTAAGCACCGTGACTTTCAAGATCCTAATAAATAGGGGACCTTCTAAGAACATTAAAGCTGCCAGAGGTATTAGGTAGGGGGACCCTATTTCCTCGACCTATTCTCATTAGTAATGGAGGTGCTCAACAAGCTCTTACTTATAATGGTAGAGAAAGACCCTAAATTTAGATTTCATGGCAAATGCAAAAGGTTAAAGCTTATCAAACTGAGTTTTGTTAATGATCTTTTCCTATTCTTTAATACTGATTGCAATTAAATAGCTTCACTCTCTAATGTTCTTAAGTTGTTTTGAAGTAAATCATACGTTAGTATAGACTTTACGTACAAGAAACTCGATACACAAGAAGGGGGGTTGAATGGTGTATCCCTTTTTTTTGTGAATATAAAATCTTGCTAAGAACTTCTCTTTCTTGTTAAAAAGTTATCACAAATTATTACTTAGTTAAATTGCAAATAACTTCTTTATGATTGTTTAACAACAAAATAAATTTAAGTAAAGATAGAGGATAGACACTGCGATTTTTATACTGGTTCACCCCAAACCATGGGCTACATCTAGTCCTCAAAGTTTGTCTGAGTGTTTCACTACACTCTAAACGATTACAAGTATTCTTTCTTTCCTTCCAGAGCCTCTTTAGGTCTCTTACAAACTATTCTTTCACTATCTTAGCCTCTCCAGGCTATCAGCCTTTTCTTTCTCTCACTAGAAAAAGATTGTAAGCTTTTGTTATAGTAATGTGAGCTCTATTCTAAGTAAGCACAGTAAGACTTTTCTCTTAGATTATCTAGTCTTTCTAACTTGTCTTAGTTTTTCTCTGTCTTTTTTATCATTCTCTTTCATCTTCGACTGTGACTAATATTTATAATTTTCGTCTCTATCTGCTTCTTTGTTTTTGATAATGGCTTCTTAATTCTTGATAACCAGTTCTTTAGTTGAGTTCTGTAACTAACTCTGACTAAATAACTGTCTGACATGCTAGTGTATCTTCGTGGTATCGTCTA
>JANIIA010000003.1:101353-137452 GCA_027478495.1 Erythroxylum alaternifolium
ATTGTGTCTTCTCAAATTCAGTTACAATGAAAGTCAACAATATAAAGAGAAATTAAAACAAACCCTCAATTCAGTTATAATGAAAGCCAACCAAATTTAAACTCTCAATTCAACAAAAAAACATTAACTAAATGAAAGTTCATAATTTAATGGTTTCTTCTCCAATCATCAAACATGTTCTTAGCTAAATTCTCTCTCCATTGACTCCATTCATTACTTGTCTCAACACGACCAACAAATTCAAGAAAAGGTGTATCTTCCCCAATTGGCATATTCTCAACTTCAAGAGGAGTAAGCTCTGTTGGATCATAAGTCATATGCAACCTAACAAAGTTGGGCAGAAGGCAGCATGCAACAATTATGTGCACATGAGTGGTTGTTGGATAAAAAGATAGATTTCTTAGAATTTTCCATCTTTTTTTAAGTAAACCAAATGCACGTTCAATACATTTCTGGCAGATGAGTGTCTCTTATTATAGAGCTCTTTTGAGTTCCTAGGTACCCTTCCATCTCTTGCCCACTCTTGAATATGATATCTTGTGCCTTTAAAAGGTGCAAGAAAGCCAGGACTATTGGTATATCCTGCATTTACTAAATAGTAATTTCCTATAAACAAATGACACTATTACTATTGTTGTCTTAATCAAACTTTTTTAAAAAATTAACAAAATTATGAAAATTCTTATCTTACATACCCCTTGGAACTTGAAGTCTATTAGACCTAGTAACAACATCATGCAGAACCCTTGAATCAGATGATGAACCCTCCCATCCAGCAAGAACATAAACAAAGTTTAAGTTCTTATCACACACCCTTAACACATTAGTGCATATTTTCCCTCTCCTACCTCTGTATCTGAGTTTGTCTGCATGGGGAACTATTATTTCTAAATAGGTCTCATCTAGAGCACCAAGGCAACCCTTTTAACAAAATTCCAACAATAAAAAGTTCTAGTTTAGTATTTAAAAAAAGTGAAATTAGACAATTTATTGTAGCTAATTAAATTTACTAACCTTGAATCATTTCCATCTATTGTTTGTGCAATCCTCAGGAATTGGTGTGGGCTTGACAAACAACAGCTGTTGAAGCTTTAGTACAACCTTCAACACACTATGGAAGACCCTACTTATTATTTCTCTTGACCTCATAAACCTAACTTGTACTATTCTATTAGATTCATTTTGTGCTAACAATCTTAGGAAGATTAAAACTTTTTCTTTAATAGGCACATGGCCATTATTCCTTAACTACTCCTATCACCCTTATTTAAAATCCTATCTATATTAGCTTGCCTAGTTGGTACTGTCAATGCCTTATTACCAATAGCATTTTCACTCCTACTTAGTTTTGTGTGTATATATATAAGCATAGCAACATGATCATTCTCATAAAATCTAATTCCCCATTCCAAAGCTCAAACAAAGTCAGACATTTAACCATAGCATCATGATCCTTGTTATCCATTTTTGTAAGTAAAAATTGTCTGCAAAGATAAAAAAATATAATGATTATAAACAAGCCACAACAAACAATACAGGAATAAACAGCAACTAAAAATTTCATTAGTAAAAATAGCAAGAAAAAAAACATCAAAACTAGTACTTTTAACAATTTCAACCCATCAAGCATACAACATTATTAATTTACAAAACAAAAGAGGAATTAATTGAAGTACCTCAGCTTCAACAACAACAGATGCACAAATCGAGTAATGTAACCTTCAACGTGAAAAAATTGAATCAAAATTAATAAAAGAAGAAATATTCCAAAATAAAAATTAGACAAAACAAAAAAAACACAAATACAAAAATAATCAAAAAATTAAAACAGAAAATATAAAAAAACAGAGCTATATGTCAAAGGGATACTCTTCTCTTGAAAAAAGATGTTCTATGGATGAGAGCTTTCAATTACTTGGCCCCTTTCGTCTAAACAAACTGTCCCATTGCGTATTTTATTTGCCTTTAAACTATTATGTAAAGATCTAAATGGCATCAAGTCGTGCAATTACTGGTGGAAACAAGACACTATATTCGATGGAATGGATTAGCTTTACTAAATCTGAAAGGGGTAGGGCTTCAAACTTCCATCATTGCTTTGCCAGCCAAGCAAGTATGGAGAATAATTAAGCATTTCAAATGCTCATGTCAAAGTACTATCCTGCTGGTAATATATAATATTGCCAAAATACAGCCAATATTATCACGAGCCTTCCACAACAAGAATTTATCAATGAAAACTGACATGTACAATCTCTAGCAATGGCTTTTCATTTCCATTTTTCTAGTCCAATTTAAAAGTAACTCATACTTCAAATGGAAAACTATATGGAAGCTCATGATACCAACCAAAACTAAGAGAATCTGAAATACTCTATCTACAATGGACAACTAAAATTGTACTGAAATTCAAATTCATGTATATTGATTGGTTCTCTTAAGTAATCTTTATGGTGGATGTGCAGTTTACTACCATCTTCATGATCTATTCATTGAGCACTGCCAGTAAGAAGAATAAAGACGACATAAACAAATAATCGCCTAGCAGAAAATAGAATTCCTCCATGTACATTGCAATCAACGGGATGGATCCAAATTATCATCTAATTTCAAATCCCTATCACTAGACCTGAACATAGCCTCAAGTTTGCAAATCATTCACTCTCATTTCTCTATGAGATTTGGCAGAAGTCACATGAACAAATAACATGACAAACTGCATCACGTAAATCTAGATTTATGTCATGAAGTCTATTTTACATTGCAAGTTATACTATTCTAAATACAAGTGGCACAGGCAAAAGCATTTTGCAATAGATATTTATTACACCATCTTAATATTGGCAACTCTAAAAGTTTGAAGTTTTATTGGTAGAAGTCATATTGGCATGTAGTATGACAAATAGGGCAAATCTGGATTTAAGTTATAAATATATTATACCCAAGCAGTATAAAATCAAATGTGGCTTGCAGTTGGAATTTATCCTACCACCTTCATATTAGCAATTTTGAAAGTTTGAATATTTCTTTCCCTAATATCTGTAGATTACAAGTGATTCCCAAAAGCTTAGGAGAAACATGTAAGAAATGATGGAAAAAAACACTTAGAAGAAAGCTTAGAACAAACAAGTTTGACCAGCCCCCTTCAGATAGAACAGTCTTGGCAAGATCTTTTGAAGAAATTGTCTGATAATTCACAGCTTCATTCATTTTATTATTTGGCAATCTGTAGGACATTGCAGTACTAAAGAATAAAACATTAACTCTCAATGCATACTCAAATGAAAAAGAAAATATGAAAAGCAATAGATATAAACAAACAAGAAAGTGAAGGCAAGTAACATGTACCAAATCCAACGTATTGACAAACTGTTACCAGTCAACAATATGACAACAAGACATTTACCAGTCAACAATATGACAACAAGACATGTACAAAAGAACATGACGACACCCCATAGGGAGGATAGCAATGCAAGAAAAAATAAGACAACAATCTGCAAGCCTCAAACACTTTTGCATGAGGGACCATTGCTGGAAACCATCTAAAAAGATCTCCTTTGAAACATATATTATCATGTTGGATACGGGATTAAGTGCTATAAATAGGACTATATTTAAGAAATCAACTGCTGAATGCTTTTTGACCAAAATCCTACTCATTAGGCAATTGAATTACTAAATCCGTGTAAATTTGTAATCTTTTTAGGAGAATAGTATCTCCATCTTTCCATAGTCTACACTTTATCAATGGACAATGTCTTGAACTGGGGTAAAATGTGCTCAACATGGATCAAGTTCCTCCTCTTGAAATCATATGTGACATCGTCAATTCAAGTCAATGTATGTAACCTTGATATTAGATTATGCTACTTTGCAATGTTATTCCTTCTTATGGTAGACCCAAACTAAACAAAGGTCTTGGTTTTAGCACAATACCCGCAGTCTGCTCCCTATTGAACATGGGAGTTCTAAACACTAACATAACAACAAGAAAAGAAAAGCAAAGTTGCAAATAAAAGAAAGACTAAGTATGCGTGAGTTAATGTGGATTTGCGTACCGATTATGGAGGAGATGAGGAGACCAGAGGAAAGCTGGCACTGTGGATTGGAAGGCCAGAAGGAATGGAAGATTTGCCAAAACAAACAGAAACCATTTCCATATCCCAACAGCAACAACACACTCCATCTCTTCGGTCTTCTACTTTCCTTGCAAAAAAGACAAGCTTTTTTAGTTCATATAAAGGTGAAAGATATAATAATGATCCCAGAAAAAAAAACGATATTCGAAAAATTCATAATCTTTACAAGCATAAGAAGAAAGAAAAAAAACACAATTGCATAATATAGAAAAAAGCAAAATCAATCTCAGTTATGATTAGATTCAACTTACGTTAGAACTAAAATCCAAACGAAATGAGAGGTGGAGAGAAGTGGGGAACTAACCAGAAACTGAGAAGAACATAACTATCCTAAAATTTAGTGTCCAACACTCGAGAAGAAGAATGTATAGCAAGCATGAGGGTAGGATCTGATTACATAGCGACTCGATCCGTATTTGTTTTCGAATATAAAAAGGTGAAGTTTAATGAATAGCTCCCAAAACTCCGCCCGCTTTCGGCCCTTCTTTGCCTTTTTGGTTCATGTCAACGGCGCAAAGATAACACGTTTCTCTGTTACCCTGTGATGTGATGTGATTGATAGCCATCGGTTCTCTTTTTTAATGTTTTCTATATGGATGTATCCATAGTCTTCACTTTTTTTTTTTCATATTTTAAAATTTATTAATTTCATGTATTTTTACTACAACTGACAGAGCTAAAAGTTTAATCCTTTGGAGTTATTTCTACTTCGAATCTGAAAAATCTTTGAGAGGGGAGACCTTTCAGGTGGGGAAATGGGGAGGAAGCTTGTGAATGCCTCGTCGTCTATCTTGTGACTCCTTATTCTGTATATTTATTATTGAGTCTGACTATGCTAATTAAAGCTCACATCTCACCGCTCCCTCTCTTTCACAAAGTTCACATTTCCATCTTGAATTCTTTTCTAACCCATCAACAACATGAAAGATAAGTTCTATAATGTATTCTATCTGTTCCAATCCTTATGAATATGCATGCAGGCATGAAAGACTTGTCCTTTCACTTTTTTAAGAACTTCTTAGGAGGCAAAATGAGGAAAGGCTTCCGGAACTTTTGCAGCGATCACTCCTCAACCTCCACACTTGATCAACAGCACTGTCCTGATCATCAGCCCACCCCAATATCACTTGATGCTGCTGCTGCTGCTGCTGATGATGATGATGATGATCGGAACTCAACATCCCCAACACTGGAGCAGATGATACTACAGTTAGAGTTGGAAGAGGCGATAATTAATGAAAGAAATTCTGCTAAGCTTAACAATGTCCTCCACCACCACTACTATGACAACGACTCTGTTGACGTTGGCTTCACCAGAAGAATGTCATGTGTTAACAACTCCGATATCTTAAGGTCAGCAAGAAACGCCTTGAATCAATACCCTCCTCGCTTTTCTCTTGATGGTAAGGACTCCAGGTATCGTTCATCTTTCAGAAACCTGCAGCAGCAGCACCAGGATTATTATGCAGCTGGCAGGAGGAAATCCATTTGCTGCAGTGATCCATCAAGACGCCTACTTAGAGAATCTGCAACTGTTCATTTTGGTCGTCCTAAGAAAAGAAATTGTTTTCCACCACCAACCTTGCTGCCAGGGGATACCGTGGTTTGGCGCAAGCCTGGAGTGATAGCTAAGTTGATGGGTTTAGATGCCATGCCCGTGCCAGTCGCTAACGGAGACACCAGAGAAACGCTGAATCGTAGCAGAAGACCTGCAAGCCATCAAGCTGACCAGAGAAGAGTTACTTTTGATATGATCGAGAAGAGTGGGAATCGACTAACTTCTTGTTCCGATGAACAACAGAGTTGGTCAATTCCACGTTTTCGTTATTAGAGAGTTTTTTTCTTTGCTGTCTGCATACTGATCCTTTGTTAAAACTGTTTCTGTGTAACCTCTCGGTCAGTGTCTTGTTCAGCCTTTTACAGTGGAAAAAGAACATATTTGTTCCAGAGAAAATAATCTTCCTCAGGCAACACATCCATTGAAATTAAACAGTAGTTGTGATAAAAAGAACCCAGTGGGGGCTCAAAGTTTTCTACCTTTTTAACAATTAAGCATTTCTATGTTCTGGGATTCTACTTTGGTCGGTAAGAAGCTAGTGGGTTTTGAAAACGGAGGTTGTTGTATGTCTATGGTGATAGATTCAAAAACTGAGAAGGTTGTGCATAGTCATCATCCCTGGGGATAGGTGATGAAAATTGGACACATGACATCGCGCTATCTAACAACGTAGCCTGGACATTCAAATCGATCCCGAAAAATTGTTCCACTTTTGGGATAACTCAAATCTTCTGTGTTCTATCTCTGTTCCAATCATATGTTACTTTATTTTAATTATTTGTTTATGTAAATTTTTACGTAAATAAATAGTTAGGATAAAGTAGCATAGCATTAGAACAAGGATAATGCCACAGATAATCTTATCTCCTTTTGGGAAGGAAGGAAGAGCCCTGGGGCCGTTAGAGTGTTCGGTGGTTGGATGGTTTGTGAAGTTTGGAACTGGGCTGGGCTAAAACATTTCACGTTGCGCCAATTTGTATGTAATATATATATAGCCAAGTAAGGAGACATGGGCTTAAGCTTAGATACTGGTCGTTAGAGAGGAGAATTCAAAAGTAAGGGAACGCAACTTTACTCGTCTCGTCTCTGACAGAACCGGAAATGGAGAATCAAGGCAGAGAAGCAGCAGAAGAGAAAGAAGGAGAACATATGGAAACGACAGATTACTACTTCGATAGGATTGGGAAATCAATACCCATATCTTCGCTCTTCGACACCCAAAACCCTCCTTCTTGTCCTGTAGCGGTTTCCCAACATCACCGCCTCATCTTTCTAGCCCTCTCCGACGGTCCTTATTTACTTCACGCGCTCCCTTTCATTTTTTTGTTAGTTAATGCTTTTATTGCTTGATGATGCGTTACTAAATGTCGTTAATTATTCCTGGGTTTAGGGTTTATTGGTGCGAGGATTAAGGATGTGATGGATGCGTCGGAGGAGTTTAAGTCTGATAATAAGGGAAAGGCATCTTCTTGTTCATCAATACATGATTTAAGCGTGTTTCATGTTCCCATTGGCAATGTTCGCATCCTCACTCTCTCTACTGACTCTTCCACTTTAGCTGTTGCTACTGATATTGGTCGCATTTGTTTCTTTAGCCTCTCTACCCTTCTTATGCTTAACAATGATAATAACGATACTGACCTAAAAAAGCCTTCTTCGGAATGCTCCCTCAACCAACCAAATTCTGTCATCAAGGACTTTCTGTGGACAAGAAAGAGTTCGGACTCTTCTTATCTTGTTCTTTCTGACAATGGGAAGCTATATCATGGTTCTCTTGGTTCTTCTCTTCAACATGTTCTTGACTCTGTCGACGCTGGTATTTTTCATCAGGCCTTTTTTTAAAAAAATGTTTCTACACTACACACTCTTTGATTCATATAACTTCTTTACTTTTTTCTGCCTTCGTCTTTTGAAGTTGATTGGAGTGTTAAAGGAGCCCTCATTGCCGTTGCCAGAGACAATGCTCTTTGCGTTTTCTCGTCCAAGTTTAAGAAAAAGTTTTCCATGCCTCTACCTATTAACTCATGGGTCGGTGGATCTGCTGATGATAATATTGTCAAAGGTATTTCATATATGTTTTGTGTTCTATTATTTCAACTCTCACTAAAGCGTTCTTACTCTTTGCTTCTTCTTGGACAAATTCAGGGGCTTTCAAGCAAGCAAACACCCATTATGCATGCATGTCTTTCTCTTGATAGAAAGCCAAATTTACCTTTTTTACTGCTTTCTGACTTATTTCAGTACTGCTTTTTAACTAAACTGTCTCTTTATTGACCACACCAGTCGACTCTATCAGGTGGGTACGTCCTGACAGTATTGTTTTAGGATACTTTCAACAAACTGCAGAAGGAAAAGAGGAAGGTTACTTTCTTCAAGTAATCAGAAGCAAAGATGGAAAAATTGCTGATGTTAGTAATCATTTCCAGCACTCTACTCTATCGGGGATTCCTTCAGTTCCCTTTTTTGTATATGCTTGATTTTTTGGTGAAGTTCTTATTGCTGGTGTTTATTATCATGCAACAATTTTTTACAAATGTGCATCATTAAATTTTGGAAATGGACTTGGAGAGTGATTGATGAAAATTTCTAAGCTAATGCACTATGAAGTAATATTAAGTATTTTGAAGTCAATGATTATATCCTGAGACCAACTCATCTTCATGCTTCATGACTTTAGGCATATAGATTCACCACATACTGTGATCTAAGGATCTCTTGCAAGCAATATTTTTGACAGAAGACATTTTCAATGTGGTTGTGGTACTTTTATGTAGTTAACCATACAGGTGTTGACCTTATTTAAGAGTTTGAACTAGCGTTGTTGAACTAGTACTAGGAATTTAGGAATCCAATTGATGTTTTACGACACAATGCGACATCTTTGCTCATGTTATGTCACTTGTTCTGCCTTTTTTTTTAATCTATTAATAAGTACTCATACCCAGTTATATTTCTTGAAGTTTTTGCATACATACTCCGGTTTATTGTTCCCTATTCCAATTCTTTTGCAGGATACTTCCAATTTGATTGTGCTGTCATTTTATGATTTGTTTCCGGGTGTTATTGATGATATTGTGTCCTACGGGCATGGACCTTACTTATTGCTAAGCTATTTGGAGGAATGGTACGTGAATTAACTTCTTATTTATAGTTGACCTAAATAATTCATTTTTATATTTGTAAAACCCTTATTTGTATGAAGTTGGTCGTTGAGATATATAACTCTGTTAGACCTAAAACCCAAAATTTGAAATTTCTAGACTAGACTAGCAGCTAGGTAGCCATTATGTCTATTTTAATTTGAAGTAGCTTTAATATATACGTTATTTCTTAACATGATATAAAATTTTTTCCATTGTTTTATTAACTTGAACATTTTCACAAGGCTTTGACGGCTTTAGTTTTTGTCTACGCCTTCAGAAACATGAATTTTGAGTAGTTATTTTGTCATGGGCTTGTTATTTGCCTGTGCTCACGATTTGTATTGGGCTGGTCCTTTGCCTGAATTTAAATAGCTATTTTTTTTTTCAATTTTCATGATAGGAGTCAATTTTTGTACTTCAAGAACTTGAGCTTTTATTTGATTGTTTTTTGATAGATAACATGAAAAAAGCCTGATAGAGATCAAAAGGCGAAAAATGTTATGATTTTTCAATAGTTTTACTATATCTTTTATGGACGACTAACAAAGGAGTTTGAATAATTTGATAAAACACCTAGAAATTGTAACATGATGGAAAATTTTTAGTATGTTGGGGATTTAAGATTTTAGGGCTGAAACTTATAAAATGAAGAATTAATATACAAGTTATATCTCGCTCATAGGTTATGTTTTAACTATAAATCACACCTAAGATTTGAAACAAACAAAAGTATTAGAATCACACCTAGACAATGTTTCAATATTCTATTCAGGTGTTTCAATATGCTGTTCAATTGTTTCAGCTTGTTATTTAGTTGTTTTTTCTTGTTGCTCAGTTGTTTTTTTCTTGCTGTTTAGTTGCTTCTGTATTTGTTTTTTCGTCTTTCTCATCTTCACAACATCAAAGTTAGGCTGCTGGGTTGTATTCTTTCCTAGGAGTTGTTACTTGTTGGAAACAAACATCAAGACCATCCAGTCTTTTTGAATCTGCAAATCAATTGATCTTGCTCTTGATCATTGAACAATCCCTTTAACACCCTTTAGCCACATGTTGTTGCTCTTGGCCAAAGCTAAATCTTTTTTATGCCCTTCCCCTTCGTGTAGACATTGGTGAACTTAAACTTAGATACCAAAGTGATGTAGTTTATGATTGACAGCAAAAATGCTATTATTTCGATAAAACATGTAGATATTGTAAGTCTTGGGATGTCGAATTTTAGTGTGTTGGAATCTAAGACTTTAGGGTCGAATTTATAAAATAAAGAATTAATAGAAATGATAGATCTAGGATTCACTCTTAGAGTCTGTACTTAGGATTTGAAACAAACGAACTATTGGAATGACACTAACAGATCTCTACACATCACCTATAAATGTTTAGGAATCACTCTTAAGGATAGAGTTTTATACTTGAAAATGTAGTCTATATTGTTTCTTGAACCTTTAAAGTGTGCATGACCCATCATGCTTCTTGACCAATGGGACCAGTGAGGAGAAAGGCCTATTTGGCCTTATTATCCCCTGTTTTAGTATCTTTTCAGACTGTGTTTGTTCATCTTTCTTGAGATGTGGGTAGCGATATGGTCACACCACCAATGGCCCTGTTCTTGGCAGAAGGGGAATTCTATGTCACAAATTTTTGCTTGAGGTAACCCTGAAGGTTCCTCAGACAAATTTGGAAATTCAGCCAACAATTTATCTAGGGCTAAAAAAGTCGAATGTTGACCTTGTAATAGTGTCACTCTTGGTTTTAAACTCGGGGTTTGCCCCTTCCATTGAACCTTCTTCCCCTCCAATTTGAATCTCATCGTTAAGGATGCAGAGTTCCAAAGATAGACCTCAATATTTGTAGCCATTTGATCCCAAAAATCACATAAACCCATCAAATGGAATATAATAAATGTCAATAACAAAAGAGTCAACAATATCTTGCAATGTTACTGCCTACCCATTGGCCATAGTAACCTGCAATCTTGGCTGTTCCTTCGCCATGGTGCCTAACCTTGGTATAGCTCTTCTGTGGATGAAGTTGTCGGTATTTTCAGAATCCAATAACATCCACATTAGCCGCTTGCCACTATGGCTTGTAATTGCATGGTTTGTGAGTTTTGGATCCACTTATGGTGTTTAAGGAAATTTGAGGATCCCTTACAGTTTCCTTCTCTTGCTTGCTATTTGAATTTGACACCTTTATTCAGAAATTCCTCATGCAGTTATGTCTTGTTGAATAGCTCCTTTCCACCATTTTTGCTCGAGAAAATCGCTTGAAAATCGATTCTGGTTGCTGCATCTCCACTTAATCTTAAGTCCCTCTACTAGCCCCGCGGTGAGTAAATTCCTTTGTTGGTGAGGTTTCCAATCAGTGGTCCTTGCTAACAGGGACTGGAATTATTGTTGATACACCTCCACTGATGTTGTTGGGTGATCCAAACCTGACATTGCAATGCTCCTAACGCTTCCCTGTCTAACCCTGGTTTTCCTTGCTGCACTTGATAAAGCCATAATTGGGCTTCTCCCACTAAAACTGTCAATCTCACCTTATCTCCTTCACGAGTTCTTTTGATTCTTGAAGAACTGTTCATGCCTTCTCAACCAAACCAATGGGTCCTCTGATCCATAAAAGGACATAAATTCAAGCTTGAAGAATCGTGGCACCAGCTGTCCCCTAGTTTGTTCTTTTGTCTACTCCTTTGAATACTTGCAACTACCTCGGTGGCTGCTACTATAACCATGAACACCATGCCCTCTTGACATCTTCTTAGATTCTCAAACATGGCTTGTGAGCTTCTCCAATGACTTCTGCCTCACAGTCATTTGTTGTATAAAAGCAACAAGCTTGCTCTCAAAACTCTTTGAGACACCTGTGACAATAGGCTTTGACACCTTGTTACTGTGGCACCTAGTGTAGGATCTAGTCATGGGTCGAGACACAAAAAGTTCTACTTCCTTCCGCTAGTTGAGTTCTTCCCTATTTTGGATAAACTTATACCGTCAACTGAGAAATAGACTCGTCCTAGACAGAGTCTCAGCATCACACTAGTTTTTTTAACTAAATTCTTCTCGATTCTTTTTATTAATTACAACCCTTTAAATAGGTTTGGAGTAACAAACATTAACCCTAATTAGGATTCTTAATTAGGTATAAGCTGAAACAAAAACACAGATAGAAACCTAATAATTTGAAAATACTAAATAAAATATAATAGAATCAAACTTAAATCTTGACTGCCATATCAGCAGCCCTTTGCCATTAGAGTTGCATCAGCCGCCACCTTTCTTGCATCTTGAATAAACCTTGCCCACAAAAGCATCCTCGACATTTGGAATATCCATTTAGGTTGCTGGTATTTCAAGTTTGATATGACTGGAATTTTAGGTTTTTGGTTTATGGAAGTTTAGGCCAAAGGTGGTGGAATTTTAGTGATGTAAGCAAGCAATGGAGAATAGGGAACTAGGAATCACCCTTAGAACTTAAGAATCACTTTCAGAGAAAATGTCACAACTTCTAATTGAAAACTGAAGTTCATAGAGAAAACTCAAGGTATTTTTTTTATTGAAGGGCTGGGTACGTATATAAACAGAAATAGAAAAGGGCTTCCCAACTAAAATATCCAAAATAGAATTGAGTCCTACTTTAGGATTCTTTATAATTAAATAATATCAAGTCTAAAATATCTAGGATAATATATCTACATTATTATTACTTCTTATCTAACAAGGAATTAGAATAGAGGAAATATCAGCCCTAATTAGAGTTGCTATCCATTCAACTCTTAATCTTTATTTCACCAAATCAAAGCTTGTGGTTTTGTGATTTCCCTCTTTTATCTCTTATATAAGCTCTAAGCTTTTTTGCAACAGTATTAGTCACCTTAATTTGGTTTTACATTGTTGTGTTTTATTGAGTCACAAATTGATTTTAGACTGAGACAGTAAAATGTTTGGTATCATTTGAAATTTTTATAATCGTGTCCAAGTTTTGTGTTTCACTTCTACTAATAGCTCTTAACGCTGCATGTCTTCTGGACTTGATTTTGATATGATTGGAGTTGTGTTTGCATTTCTTAGTATTAGCTTCTTGTTGGAACCATTTAATGGAGTTAATTTTATTTTTAAGAGATTGGTGATTGCTATGCTGACTCATTTATTTGTTTAATGACAGTGGGCTTGCAATTACAGCTAACAAGAAAAATACAGATCAGCACATTGTATTGCTTGGTTGGTCAGTGGATGGAAATGTAGATGAAACAGTAGTTCTTGATATTGACCGAGATACATGGCTTCCGAGGATTGAGCTTCAAGGTGCTTCAACTTGTGTTGTGCGTTTAGATCAGTACATTGATGGAAAAATGATTTCTCATCCTTTTCCATTCTGTCATTTTGTTTGATTACTCCTGATTATTTTTAAGTGTTAATTTAGTAGCTTAATGCATTTGGTAAATAGAGAATGATTCAAAAAGGATAGTTTGTTTCATGGATTTTATAACAATTGTCTTCTTGTTAGCATTGGTCGTAAAAGGTTTACTTGGATATGTATAAATGAAAAATATCTTGATTTTGTAACAGCTGAAAATTAGGTACTTCAATTGGCATCCTTTTCCTGCCGTCTGTGGCTTTTAAACATCAGAATACTTTTACTTTGTGTATTTGGTGAGTTGTTCGGCTTTTGTCTTATTGGTTTCTTGCTTATAACAGTGATTAGTAACTTTTGTTTTCAGATAATGGGGATGATAATTTGATCTTGGGACTCTGCATTGATAAGGTTTCTTTGTATGGAAAGGTCAAAGTTGAAGTTGGGGTTGAAGAAAAGAAAGAACTTCCACCACATTGCATGCTTATATGCGTTACTTTTGAGGGAAAGCTTGTCATGTTCCGTGTTGCAAGGTATTTCTTCGAATGCTTGCTTGTTCCCAATTAAATATTGAAGTTACTGCCGAAGTGGGCTGCTAAATTAGTTTTAATTGTGATTGGTTTAGTTACCCTTTCTAAATTTTTTGTTCTGTTAACTTAGTTCTTGAATGCTCTAACTCTAGTTCCCCTCCCTTCCTCATAGACACCTATACAGGGATAATCAACTGAATTATGTTATTGGTTTAAATTATAGAAAGAGTTCTCCCAAGGTGGTAAATGAGGCTATGTTTATGAAAATGTCTTTGAGCATGTTCCAAGGCTGAGATGTTCAATACTTAAGATTTTCTATACTGCCCATAGTGAGAAATTGTTCCCCTTTGTGGCGAGGTGATTTGAGGTTGAGGAGTCAGCTACTATTTACATGTATTGGACACTGAGTTTATTTCTATTCTAGTTTTTCAGGACCTACTTCTCCATCTGGAAATGAGCTCACTCTTTCTGATGAAGAGGAGGATGCTTCAGTTGATTTACCGAATACACCTGGAAATGGGGAACTAAAATCAGAAAAAGTAGCTGCAAATCTTCAATGGAATGATGTACGTGAAATGGAATCAAATGTTGATACGTTTAAGCAAGGTCTTAAGCCCTCTGGCAGGAATGAGAGTTCAACTGCCATACTTGTTACAGAAAAAGCGCCCGTTGAATCTAGTGTTACTACAAACAGGGAAAGGGAATCTCCTGTAACTTGTAATTCTTTTGCTGTTATTGCACAAGAAAGCAATGCTGCGACCAATATGGACCAAGACATAAATGGTCAGACATTAAATCTTTATGGGAAGCAAGGTGTAAATTTCACCCATTCACCTTTGAGGAGTTCATTCCAAGAAGGACCTGCAAATTTGGTGAAAAATGCAAGTGAAACTAAAAAATCTGCTGGATTTGTATTTGATCTCACAGCATCTTCTGGGAAAGCTTCAACTACTTCCTTTAACCAATTCAATCAGAAGGGAGTACACAAGAGTGTGGAACTGGCTGGGGCATTACAAGGAAAAACTAGATCCACTGTTGCACAGGATGCAGTATCTCAATCATTTTCAAGCAGGAGCTCTATTTTTTATGATGGCTCTGGAAACAGATCCCCTTTTTTACCTTCAAATTTGATCGAAAGAAAAGAATCTGATGGTTTGGTTGATAGTGCTGCTGCAGTAAATGCTCCTCATAACCTCGCTGGAAAGCCTTTTCACTTAAAGGATCATGCTAGTATCTCATCATTGGTTGATTCTTCTGTTAGTCCAGTTTTGTTCGGGGAAGACAGGCCTGCAGATGGGACTGGAATCATTGAATCATTGCCTTCCATTTCTATGTCACAATTTTCATCACAGGAAAACTTTGCTTTTGGAAGATCTAACAATCATGGAAGATATTCTCCAAAGGACAACTACAAAGCTCTGCCACTATCAAATTCTGAGCCAAACTTATCAGGACAATTTGGCAATGTATCTGCATCTATTCTTGCTTCCATTGTTAATTATTTTCTTTTGCGTACTTTCTGATAAGCGCCTTGTTTTCCCTAAGCTATTTCATTTCCATCTTCAACTCCAGTTAAATTTATGTCACGATTTGTGGCTGTATGTATTTTTGGAAAGAGAAGTCAGTATTATGAGCTAATCAACTTATAGAATCTGACAGGACTTAAAACACTAATTGCTGTCCTAAACAGGCCAACATTCCTGCTTTCATGTTTATTTTGCTAAAAAAGAATGTATCAGCTCATACTCGACAGTTATTGCTTGTAAGGTGGGATGAACATTAGAGATAATTTGTTTTACTGGTTTACTATTTAATCACTTGACATCAATTCATTATTGTTGGTACATTGTTCTGACTTTTGTGTTGCCAGTGTTTTTATGTATGCCTAATCACACACCGACATTCCATGTAGCATTTCAAACACAAAATTGAAATCACAGAGGAAATATAATCTGTTAATCTTTGTTTCTAAATATTTATTACCCCTTTGGTATAGGGTATATGCATTGCTGCCTTTTTTTTTAATTCTCTAAAGTATTTACTAGGAAAGATTCTTTTTCAGATCAAAGAAATGGCCAAAGAGCTGGATGCACTTCTGGAGTCTATCGAAGAATCAGGTGGCTTCAGGGATGCTTGCACTGTTTCTCAGAGAAGTTCAGTTGAAGCTTTGGAAGAGGGCTTAGAAACTGTGTCTGAAAAGTGTGGAATGTGGAAAGTAAGATTCTTTATTTTCACTTGTGTCTCTTTGTGTTAATTGATATATCATCTCTTAGAAAAACTAGTTGTGGACAGTTGAACACTGCTTGTTTGTGTTTTTTTTTTACCTGCTGACATGGTAAAGTGACAGTTGTCTTTGCTGACATGGCAAAGTGACAGTAGAACTCTGCTTTTTTTTTTTTTTTCCCAACTGCTTGGGAGGCGCAGTAGGATTTGTTTGGAATAAATTCTAATGGAAAGTGCATGCATTTAAAAAGCCAAACTATGATGGGTGGAAGAGTTATTTGTATTGTTGTGCTATGAAATTAAGGATGAACCTTAAGTTATCTGGGCAGAAAAAGACAAGTTAGGTTCATCATGAAAGCCAGGAAAGTCAGCCTCTGTCACAGACTGATTGGCTGTATGGTCCTTATGGTATGATTACCTTCAATTAATATTGGTGTTCCTTTTTGTTGAATTCTTCAATGTTTAGTCTTAAAATCATTTTCTATGTTGTGCTTAATTAGTTATATAATATTTTGGTCATGTTTTTTGGCTGCTAAACCCTTTGTCTTTGTTGTTACATTTGCACTATGATTCTTAGATCTTGATGGATGAAAAGCTTGTGGAAGTGCAGCGTCTTCTGGATAACACTGTACAAGGTAGACTCAACGTCTCTCTCTCTCTGCCACCCATGTATCAAACGGGGCAAGCATGATTATTTTATCATTATAGTCAGTCGGACCTTTGTTTCCTAGCCTCCAGAAAAAGTAATCCTTTGCATTTTATTGAGTTATGTTGTTCGTCGGATTTCCAGTTTTCACTTCTGACATATTGGTCTTGCATTGTATACAATTGGATGTCAACCCCCTGAATAGCTCTTAGAAGTATGAAAAGTTTATCGACCTCAAGAAAGTTTATTATCAAGTCCAGATTGGTTGAGCTAACCAAAGATAATTTTCATCTGCTGTTCAGTTTTGGCACGAAAACTATACCTTGATGGTATCGTTAAGCAAGCATCTGATAGCCAATATTGGGAGCTCTGGAATCGCCAGAAGTTGAGTTCCGCACTTGATCTCAAACGGCAAAGCATATTGAAGTTAAGTCAGGTATATATGTGGGTCCTGTAGTTGCAAGATTTGTCCAACTTTACATCAACAAGTTGTCTGATTTCTTTTGTTGAGTTTGGCATGAATTGGAACTCAAAATTGGAAATTTGGGTTGTCATGCCAATTCTATTGTTTGTAGCTCACACAGGATTGGAATTCCAATTGATCACTCAACTTTAAGGAATCTTATTTGTGACAGAATTCCAATTCTTTGGGTAAGAAAAAGGAATTACAAGTCTGGACTAGTACATTTTCATCAGTTACTGTAAATTTGTTACAATGATGTGGAATTTCAATTATAATTCCATTAGAATTGAATTAGCATTCCAAATCCATTTCCATAAGCCAAACAAATTAGTGTTTCTTGAGAAATGGTGATGAAAAGGAGAAGGGAAGGGTTTAGGATAATGTCTTGTAGGAGCTTAAACGTAGATAGAGTTACCTCCGTTCTGTATGCTGCTAGTATATGAGTACAGAAGTTTATTTTGATCCTTGATACAATATTCATTTCCAAATCCAGGATTTAACCAATCAGTTAATTAAATTGGAAAGGCACTTCAGTAGCCTTGAACTCCAGCGGTTTGGTGAAAATGGCAAAGCTCACTTGAGTGGAAGAGCTTTTCAAAGCAGATATGGGCCCTCAAGGTATTTTAAGCTTGTTACTGGTTGTTTTAGTGAGTGCTTCATGAATGGATGTGAAGGCCCTTGAAAACAAGTATGCGGTTTTAACATCCAAAAATTGATTTATTGATACAATTTTACTTGGAAGCTTGTGAAAAGATAACAAATTAATTGGTTCATTAATTTATAAATATCTTGTTATTTGTTTGCAGGCATATTCAGTCTTTGCATAGTCTACATAACACGATGAGTTCACAATTGACAGCTGCTGAAAGACTATCTGAGTGTCTCGCAAAGCAGATGGCTGTGTTGAATATAGATTCGCTGATAAAACAAAAGAATGTGAAAAGAGAATTATTTGAAACAATTGGGATCCCCTATGATGCTTCTTTCTCTACCTCAGATGCAACAAATGTTGGTGATAATTCTTCCGCGAAGAATTTTTCACTGTCTTTTAGTTCTTCTGCTAAAGATCAGTCCAGAAGAAGGCTATCAAGTGCTATGAAGAGTTCTGACCCAGAAACAAGGAGAAGAAGAAACTCACTGGATCAGGTGATCTGCGCTAATGATCTAGTTTCCTTGATAGTCATGTAAACTACTTGGTGTGATCTCTATATATTTACATCCACTGATGCTTGGCCTGTGATGGGAACTTGGTTTGTCTGTCAATACCCATATGTTCGTGGTCTTATGGCTGGAAAAAGCATATAAATGCCTTTACATTATTCTGGTTAAAATCATTTGTTTCACTTGTTTTCCCTAGAATCACTTAAGATTGTCTGCTAAATTCAAACTGATACTTGCAGCACGTTGAGCTAGTCTTAACACTCCCCTTCTTTAGAAAAAGAAAAAGTATACAGGATTGGGTGTTCCTGTAAACTCTGGAATCTCAATGAATTCTAGAAATATAGAAATCTAGAAACTCAAGGATATCTCATAATTCTACAATTTATCTCTTGAAAAGCCAGAGTCCTGTATTCCTGTTCACGGATGATTTTGTCAAACTTTTGCTTAATTTTTAAAGAAATAATCGGTTCTCCATTGTTGCAGAGCTTGGCTTGCTTTGAGCCTACAAAAACAACTGTAAAAAGGGTACTTTTGGAAGAAAATCAGAAGAAAACGCCAAGAATATATGGATAGGCAATATGTCCGTTATAGCTTATCTGACTGTTCTAATGTTCCCAAGCCTGAAATCCAAACATCCTATTCAACCTTGTCTGGAGATGGTGAGTCATGGCTGATTGCTATTCTAAGTGTTCCCTGCTCAGTTCATTTATCTACCATGTTCATATACTTTTTCAGGAAGTGTTCAGTACAAGTTCCCAAAACAGACCACTGAGAAAAGATCAACGCTCTTTAAATGGGCTAACGAGTCCCCGTTATCATCTCAAGCTGCTGAGGTGAGGTCTCTCAGTTTGCCAAGTAACAATGTAGAATCACCGCCAGTTTCAAGGCAAGAATTGATGATGACATGGCAAAATCATGCTGAGCAAGCCAACAGTCTAACTGCAGATGAATCAAGATCTACTGTTTCTTCCACTGAGAAGCCTCATTCTACTCTGATTCATGAGAAAAAATTTGGTTGGCAATATGAAACTAGCCCAGGGCAAAAACTCTCACCAGCTAACTTATTACGTGAAAAGACTTTCTTGTCGAAGTCAAGTGAAGTGCCAAATGCCAGTATGAATAAAGGGTCCGTGGTTACAAATTCAGTGCCCTACTATCCAAAACATGGATTTAATATAGAAAGTTTGGAGCCTACATGTGGTAGTAAAAAGAATGACCCTGGATTCCTTTCACTGCCAACTGCCACTGCAGCTGTTAATTCTGTTGCTCATGCTGCTCATACTGTATCAGAAGTGGCTTCCCCATTCCATGTTGGCATGAGTACAGATGGTGAAGAAGTATCCTCTTCTCCAGCATTCTCAGTCCCTTTCTCAGCTTCATCATCTTCAACGTTTGATTCATCATTGAAAAGCTTACCTACATTGACTGCATCCTCAATGGCACCAACCTTAGCTGCTGCAGTGCCATTTGGCATGTCTGCCAGTGTCAAAGCCAATATTGACAAACAAGCAGGCTGTTTGACAACATCCAACTCAGTTTCTCTCCCTACTTCCTTCTCTCTCGAGGCTTCTGACGAGCAGTTATCAGTGTTAGCTAAACCCACAATTTTTTATCTTGCGAATGACGTTACGTCTACTGCAAGCAAACCTCCACCTTCTGTTAACTATTCTTCACCTTCAACATTAGAGTCTCCTAAATCAGAGGTACAGAACATATTCAAAGCTCCACTCTCAGTGCCTTTGAGAACAGAGCTTGACCCCCCTTTGGAAAAGGCTCCACCTTCTCCTGCAGTCACTTCAGTATCAGTGTCTCCTAAGACACAGGTTCAACCTCCTAAAGGTGAAATTGATTCTCAAAAAAATATGGATGCTACTACAGCAGTAGCATCTCTGCAGCCCAAGCCTCCGGCATTAGACTTAAAGGTTAAGTCTTCAATCCCTATAAATGAGATTTCAACTGGGTTTATATCTGGGAGCCAATCCAGTTTGAACATTGTAGCAAGTTCAACATCTAATGTAACAATGGCTGGTCAACCTCAACAAACATCTGTTGCTCATACTCCTTTCACGGCAATACTCACAACTTCAAATCCTAATGTTAGTGGAAAGAATGAGAGTTTGGATGTTGCGGTTGCTGAAGAGGATGAGATGGAGGAGGAGGCTCCTGAATCTGGCAATGCAGGAGAGCTTAGTTTGGGCAGTCTTGGAGGTTTTGGGATTGGTTCAACTCCTAGCACAGCTGCTCCTAGAGGAAATCCATTTGGTGGTTCATTCAATACAGGAACAAGTCAAACAAGCTCTGCATTCTCAATGACAGCGCCAAGTGGAGAGCTGTTTCGGCCTGCATCTTTTAGCTTTCAACCTCCACAGCCTTCCCAGTTGCCTTCACAAAATAATCTAGGTGCCTTCTCTGGTGGCCTTAACACTGGAACAGCTGCTACAGCTCCGACTCAAGGTGGATTTGGGCAACCAGCACAAATTGGATCGGGACAGCAAGCATTAGGATCTGTTCTTGGTGCTTTTGGTCAGTCGAGGCAACTTGGTACTGGGTTCTCAGCAAATGGTCTAAGTTCTGCTGGTAGTTTTACCGGTGGCTTTGCTAGTACTAGCTCACAGGGTGGTTTTTCAAATGCTACTTCAGGTGGTGGGGGATTTGCCGCTGTGGCTTCAGGGGGTGGGGGATTTGCTGGAGCGGCATCAGCGGGTAGGGGATTTGGTGATGTAGGTTCTGCTAATATTGGTTTTGCAGCGGCTGCTGCTGGTCGTGGATTTGCAGCGGCAGGTAAAGTTACTGTCTTTTTTATTCACTGGAACAAACTACGAATACATTTTACTGATTCTGTGATAAAATATGTAGGTGGTGGTGGGTTTGGTGGTTTCAGCAGCCAACAAGGAGGCGGTGGCTTCTCTGCTTTTGGTAGCAGCGGACAAGGAGGAAATGTGGGTTTCTCAACTTTTGGCAGTAATACAGGAGGAAGTGGAAAACCACCAGAGCTCTTCACGCAAATGAGAAAATAGAGGAATTTGAAGTGAATTGTATGGAGGATAAGGATATATTGAGAATCCTTCTTTTTTTTTGAAATTTGAAGAAATTTCATTGACTATAGTAAAATTATGTACAACTTCAAAAGAAGGATTCCATGTTAGAATCCAAATTTACCCTCTATAATAGTTAAATCACAAACCAATTAAACTATATAGACAAAAATTGGATTTAGTGCCTCCATTTAGACTGCATTCGAGTTGAGATTTTATGTGTTACTTCCTTGGTTATCACCAGAGCTCTAATCCCATCGAATGTATTATCCGCTAGTTGATACTTGCAAGTTTGCTCTCCTCCGTATGTCCGTCTATTCCTTTCCGTCCATAAACTGTAAATAGTATACCTAAAAACAGTACTGAAGAGGATTCCATTATCCTTCCGTAAGTTGGATACCCTAATAACCCAGGCTGGTGTATCGTCCCAATCATACGTGCAGCTGGAAGGTTCGAATTTATGGAGCAGTTGACTCCATATAGTCTTGGAATGAATGCACGTAAAGAATAAATGAATCCTGTCTTGACAATAATGGGATTAAAGCTCTCATACCAAAGATATTTAGTACTTGGATCTGATTTTGATAGCTAGCAATGCAAACATAGAAGCTTAGAGTAGTTTATACCAAGGAACATGTATACATTTTCAGAGTAGTGTATACCAAGGAACATGTATACACTTCCAGAGTATGTTTCATGGATGAATTTATCAGTAAGTATCCTCCAAACTTTCTTGCAAAGTACCTTTTGCATAATCGTGGTTGAGACAATGCCTAAGCCTCCACTTTTCTTTGGAATGGTTACATCATCCCATTTCACTTTTGGTTTCTTGGCATTCTCTAGAGTTCCCGACCAGAGAAAGGCTTTAATAGTTCTCTTCAGCTCTTTTATTAACCTTTTAGGAAGTATCAAATGACTAGTCCAATGGATGTGAAGATTGTTAAGTACTGATATAATCAGAGTAACTCTAGCAGCCATGAGAGATTTGTTTTGCCAAGCTAGAATTTTTGCTCTGTATGTTCCCAAGAGAGGGATGCAATCAGAATATGTAAGTTTGACATGAGATATGGGAACTCCCAAATATTTGAAGGCAGGAGTATGTAGCTCCATGCCAAGATTACTACCAATCTCCTTACAGTTTTGAACATCTGAGGAATAATATATGTAACCTTTTTGGAAATTAACTGTCAAACCTGACCAGCTGGAGAGCTGTGACATAATGTCTTTAAAGATAGTGATAGACAACTGATTGGCACCTGAGAGTAGTAGTAAATCATCTGCAAGCATCAAATGAGTGAGCTTAAGTAAATTACATTGATGATGATATTTGAATATGCCATTGTGATTTAGTAGCTTTTTAATCATTTTAGACATCCTTCCATAACTAGAACAAAGAGGTAAGGGGATAGGGGATCCCTTCGTCGAATCCTTCTCGGACATTTCACAGGTTTTGTGGGACTACCATTAACTAAGATTGATAAGTTATTTTTGTGATAACTTTGGATATAAATCTCTTCAATGTGTTAAAATTTTTATTTAAAATTAATGAACTTGTTTCTTAATTATTCTAAGATGATTTTCAACACATGGGAGAAGAATTGGAATTAAAAAGAAGCAAGAAAAGTAAAAGCAATTTGAATTTTCAGCTGGCAAAAAAATAATTGATTAAGCGTACGCACGTGCAAGGAAAAAACTTCTCTGCAAAGTCTGATTTGAAAACAGATCCGGTACACCTAGGATTTTAATTATTTTGGGAACCAAGTTGTTGTCTTTAGGTAGGGGATTTGCGACCTGATTTGGAAGAGAGGTGTATCTGGTAAGATAACAATAAGATAGGAGAAGAAACTTGAAGACATATCATTTTTAAGGTTTTCTACAGCTTTTTCTTTTATGGGTTTTTCTGGGCTGGAGTTTTCGGTTTTTCTTAAAAAGTGCAGATATTGAGACTATGAGTTCTGCTGGGTTTTTCTTCTGTTATGAATAGTTAAATCTTTCTTCTTGATTGAAGGGAACCACGTTATCATCTAGTATGTGTGAGATTTTTTGAATAAAGTTTATTTCATTGATAAATATTAAGTGTCTATTGTATTGCTTTTTATAATTGAATTGATTGATCTCTAAGGTGCGTAATTAGGAATTGACTGATTTAATTTACAGCCAGATTAGTAGAATTTGATTTTCAATTTTACTAATCTAAGTGGCAATTAGGTTTACTTTCTTTACGTTAGAGATTGGAAATTCTAAAAGAAAGATACTTATCTAGATTAAATACATATCGTGTGTGTATTGTCTTGCTCACTGGTTCTCTTGGTTCTTAAAGCTATTAATTAATCAAGCTTAAGATCGTATCTAAGCTATTTAATGTTTAGAATATATATTTCTATACATCTAATCCTAAGAGAGAATATCACTCAATGAGTATTTGTTAATGGACTTAATTTTATATTGAAGATCCATATTAGTTTGATAACGTAGGTGACCCGAAACTAAATTTTGTTACTAATTTTTCAGATATGAATATTTTCATTTATTTTCAATTTTTGTGTTTTTAATTTCTAAAAATCACATAAATTAACCCCTCACCCCTAAAATTGTTTTAGTTTTCAACTTGTGAAACATTTACCAATAGATTCCTCATAGGAACGATCTCAACTCTTCGCTAACTACATATTTCATTATTAAAGTTGGTATTAATTTGGTTGCAAGTGACAGCAGTACTAAATTTTGGGGTCGTTGTCGGGAAATTCTTAACGGTATATGTATGTTACACGAGTAGACAAGACGACTTAATTGCTATTCGATTCAGAGATAGAAAAGACAGCCAAGAGGTTACGGAAGCAAACAAAACAGAGACAACAAGTACAGAAGACGGAAAGGATGGCTGCAAATCCCACTCTTCGTGAGCTAGCTGCCCCTACGGACGCTCAACAGCCCCATTGCATCAATTTTTTGAATTTGGGGGACAACAATACCTTTGAACTAAAGTCCGGGCTGATTCATTTATTACCAATTTTTCAAAGTCTATCGAGAGAGGATCCTTATAAACATTTGAAAGAATTTGATGTGGTTTGTATAGGTATGAAGCCTACAAATGTGACTGAGAAGCAAATCAAACTAAGAGCGTTCCCATTTTCTCTCAAAGATGATGCTCAAGATTGGTTGTGTTATTTAGGTGGTGAAAATGTGCTAACATGGGCTAAAATGAAGAGACTCTTCTCTGAAAAATATTTTCCAACATTAAAAGCTGCCAATATTAGAAAGGAAAATTATGGCATTCAACAACATACGGGGGAGACACTATATGAATAGTGGGAAAGATTCAAGAAGCTTTGTGCTAGCTGTCCCCATCACCAAATAAATTATCAATTGTTGATTCAATACTTCTACGAACGTCTTTTATTTACAGATAGGAGTATGATCGATGCTGTAAGCGGTGGAGCTTTAGTTGATAACACTCTAACAGTTGCAAGAGATTTGATAGCAAATAGGACTTCCAATACACAACAATTCGAAATACGTTCTGGCCATAGTTCAAAACAAGTAAATGAGGTGAATGTGACAGCATTGGAGAAGAGATTAAATGATCTTACATCTTTGGTGCGGCAACTTACGGTTACAAAGAAAGAAGAACCAAGAGCATGTGGAATATGTTCGATGTTGGGACACTCCACTGACGCATATCCAGTTTTGCAAAAAGAAAGTGTAGAACAAGTCAATACTGTGGGGGATTTGCTAGGAAAAATCAAAAGAAATACGACCCATTCTCCAGCAACTATAATCCAAGTTGGCAGGACCAAATTTGCATTATGGGAACTCTCAAGGACATCAAGCTACTACAAATTTCCAGCAATATAGGCAACCATATGTTCCTAGACAACATCAAGAAATAGCTCCTAATTTCGAAGGTAAGTCTTCTTTGGAAGATATAGTTAAATCTTTGGCCACTAACACCATGACATTTTAGCAAGATACTCAAGCTAGTATCTAAAATCTTGAAAATCAATTGAGCCAAATGGCAACAACTATCAATTGGTTGGAGGCACAAAGTTCCGAAAATTTTCCAGCTCAAATCGAAATTAATCCTAAACAAAGTGCCAAAGCTGTCATGTTGCGGATTGGTAAGGAATTGTAAGGAATCATCTCAAAAAATCTCTAAGAAGGAAATTGAAGAAGAAGCAACAAAGGAAGCACCTAATCAACCCAAAAAGATGCATTCAGGTTTGCGTAATTTTGTTGTACAACCCCCTTTTCCTAGTCGATTCACCAAGGCAAGGAAAAAGGAGCAAGAGAAAGAGATATGAGAGACTTTCAGCAAAGTACAGGTAAATATTCCTTTACTTGATGCCATTAAACAAATCCCTCGTTAGTTCAAGTGGGTGAAATGCTTTTCCTAGCTGATTTTTACATTTTGCAGATGGGAAGTGATGTATCTTCTTCAACTCTAATTTTATTTGGAAGACCGTTCTTGAAAACTACTAGAACAAAAATTGATGTTCATGATGGATCATTGACTATGAAATTTGATGCTGAATTAATTAAATTTAATATATACAATACCATGAAATATCTGGATGATGAACAATTTGTTTATATGGATTTTATTGACACTGGGTTGTAGGAGAATTCATTACTAAATGGAAGAGATGAACTTGAGACAATTTTGGAGATGGGAGATATATTACAATGGCAAGCAATTATAGAGACGTTATTACCCAACCATGAACTTGAAGTGCTGCTTTGGCATTTGGAGAAAACCAAGCAATTGGTGAAATAATTGTCGTATATGGAGTTGTCCTGAAACAGCTCCAAGCAACTGCCGTCGTTGATTCAACCACCCACGTTGGAGTTAAAGAGTTTGCCTAACCATCTAAGATACATATTTTTAGGTGAGCAAGATACATTAGCTGTTATTATCTCAAATAAACTCACTCTTTTGTAGGAAAATAAATTGATTTAACTGCTAAGATAACAGAAAGAAGCCTTCGGACGGGCAGTGGTTGATTTAAAAGGCAGTAGTCCCACCATTTGTATACACTGAATATTGATGGAAGATGAAGCCACGGAGGTAAGGCAACCTCAACGTCGTTTAAATCCACCTATGATGGAAGTGGTGAAAAAGGAAATCTCGAAGCTTCTTGATGCTGGAATCATTTACGCCATTTCATATAGCAATTGGGTAAGTTCAGTCCAGGTAGTTCTAAAGAAAACTGGGGTAATTGTAATAGAAAATAGTGATGATGAGTTGATACTCACTTGTATTCAAAACAGGTGGGAGAGTTTGCATAAATTATAGGAAGCTAAATTTAGTTACTAGAAAAGATCATTTTCTACTTTAATTTGTTGATCAAATGCTTGAAAGATTTGTAGGTAAATCTCACTATTACTGTTTAGATGGTTATTTGGGTTATCACCAGATTTTGGTTGCACCAAAAGACCAAGAGAAAACAATCTTCACATGTCCATTTAGCGTCTTTGCCTACCGAAGAATGCCATTTGGGTTGCGTAATGCACCAGCGACATTTCAAAGGTATATGGTGATTATTTTCTCTAATCTTATGGAAAATTGTCTAGAAGTTTTCATGAATGATTTTACAGTTTATGGAGAATCTTTTGAAACATGCATTATCAATCTTGAGAAAGTGCTTAAATGTTGCATTAAAACTAATTTAGTTTTAAATTATGAAAAGTGTCATTTTATGGTTGATCAAAGCATAATTTTGGGTCATACAGTCTAATCTAAAGGAATTGAGGTAGATAAGGCTAAGACAGATGTTATCAAATCTTTATCTTACCCCGCGGCTATAATTATTCAATCACCAAAGTGGGATATTTCCTTTAAGTTAATGTGCGATGCCTCGAATTATGCAGTTGGAGTAGTTTTGGGCCAAAAGTTGGACAAAGTACCTCACGCCATTTACTATGCCTCCATGACACTTAACGATGCTTAGAAGAATTATTCCACGACAGAGAGAATTTTTTGTTGTAGTTTTTAGGTTAGAAAAATTTCAATCTTACTTATGGGATACATGGGTGATCATTTATTCAGACCATGCAGATCTGAAATATTTGGTGACTAAGAAAGAAGCAAAACTAAGGTTAATTCGTTGGATCTTACTCCTACAAGAATTTGAGTTGGAAATACGAGACAAGAAGGTAGCTAAAAATTTGGTGGTCGATCATCTCAGCTGGATCACTCCAACCAATACATCTGATGTTCTCTAAGATCAATTTCTAAATGAAAGTCTCTTTACAATTCAACAGGTAATTCCATGGTATGCTGATATAGTAAATTTTCTAGTAACTAAGTCCTTATCTAGTGATTTAGCTGGAGCTAAAAAGGTATGGGATGAACCTCATCTTTGGAAATTTTGTGTTGATCAGATTATCAGAAGGTGTGTTGCAGATGATGAAATTCCTTATTAAATTTTTTCCATTCATCTATGTGCGGGAGACATTTTGGTCCCAAAAGAACAGCTCATAAAATTCTTAAATGTGGACTATTTTGGCCCAAATTATTTTATGGTACTTACATGTTTTGTAAGTCTTGTGATCGTTGCCAAAGAACAAGTAATCTGAGACGAAAAGATCAAATGTTACTTATAAATTTCCTGGTATGTGAAATTTTTGATATACGGGGAATTGACTTCATAGGTCATTTTCTTTCATCTTTTAGTAAGACTTATATCATTCTAGCCATGGATTATGTGTCAAAGTGGATAGAAGCGAAAGCTACTCATACAGATGATGCTAAGGTTGTAGTTAATTTTTTCAAATCTAACATTTTTGTTAGGTATGGAATATCTCGAGCTATGATTAACGACAGAGGAAATCATTTCTGCAATAAAATTGTTGGAATGTTGATAAAGAAAAATGATGTCTCACATCGTATTTCAACTGCATACCATCCACAGACGAGTGGGCAAGTTGAAGTTTTCAATCGAGAAATTAAATCAACTTTGGAAAAAAGTTGTGAATCCGAACATAAAAAGCTTACGTTTAGATGATGCCTCGTGGGCGTATCAGACTGCTTACAAAACTCCAATAGGCATGTCATCGTACAAGTTAGTTTTTGGTAAACCTTGTCATTCAGCTGTGGAAATAGAACATAGAGCCTACTAGGTCATGAAGCAATTAAACACGAATTTGGTAGAGGCTGGTAACAATAGGAAGTTGCAATTGTAAGAATTAGAAGATATTTGTAATGAAGCTTATGAAAATGCGAAAATTTATAAGGAAAAAACTAAAACTTTTAATGATAAAATGATTTTTAGGAAGCATTTTTCAGGAGGGCAAAATGTTCTTCTTTATCATTCAAAGCTTAAGTTATTTTTAGGAAAATTACGATCTCACTCGCTTGGACCATTCATTGTTACTAATGTATTTTCTCATGGTACGATAGAAATTCAAAGTTTAGACACTTCCAAGGTGTTTAAGGTTAATGGACATCGTTTGAAACCATACTGTGAGAACTCTCTAGTTGAGAATATGGAAGAGATAGAGCTGGTAGCCCCAATCTATCTCTGATCAGGTAAGTTGGTAAACACGTCCAGATAACGACTTAAAAGCACATTTGGGGACAACCTAAAAATTTCATGCTTAATCTTATTTTTATTTTTATTTTTCAGTATTTATCATTTTTTAATTTTTTTGATTTGTTTTGTTTCAACTGTCAATTATATTACATTCCTTGTAGTATTTTCATTTGTAATCTTTTTAATTCTAATTTTATTTAAAAAAATATAAATATTTTCCTCTCCCGCTGCCTACTATCACTTTACCACACATCCCATTTTACCACCCCACATTCATTTATGTCTTGCTCTTACCTTCATTCGCTCACAATTTCACACACCCCTACCGAATTAGTCAAGACCCACATCTTTCCAACATATTTTCCCAACCTTTTAGCCTTTTTCTCACCATAACCCATCTATTTCCCAATCTATATTTTTGTTGGTTTTGTGTTTACATTTTTATGTTTCACGGTTGCAAAAGTACAACGATTGGAACCATGCCACGAAAGAAGAGTGATTCATGCAGGTTAGCCTCACCAATCACGTCTTTTGTAAACACCCAACCTCCATATGATACCACAACTGCAGCACCAAATCCATCAATCCCTCCAATGTCTGAACCAACACCAGGCCCTTCAACGAGGAATCACACTCAGAAAGGTAAACAAGTTGAGAACAGAAGCCAATGGAATTTAAGAAGTGGAGCTTTCACTTCTTTTCAATTGCCAGAAGACAACCAACGATTTCAACAACTAAGCCAACGCAAAATCTACCCCTGTAAGTATGTTCTTACCAACACTCTTAAAGCTTTACAAATTTGTGATTCTTTTGAGCAACTGGTTGGACAAATTTGTTGGAATGTGTTTGTTAAAATTGACTACCCTGCATATGTTGAATTAACAAGAGAATTTTACAACACATTTCAATTTAATTCTCATGAAGAATTCGACTTGTTTACTGAAAGAATTGTGGAATTTAGCTTATGGGTAAGGAATTTGCATTATCTATTGCTGAATTTAACGTGGCCAAGGGTTTTATATAAGCTAATGATGTTAAAAATGAACCATTTATAAGTTCCCGTTATAATTATCATAGTGGTTTTCATGCATCTGAATTATGAACTCAATGGTCTGTCGACACTTATCCATATAATGCTAGTGCATCTAAGAGTTCGTATTTAAAAACTACTATTTTCAAAATCATACATCGACTCTTAGCGTACAACTTTTTAGGGCGTCGGGATTCTGCAGATACGCTGTCTAAGGGTGAATTTTATTTTTTGTGGTCTATGGATAGACAAATTCCTGTTAATTTTAGTTTTTGGTTTTTGATGCAATTTCAATCAATGTTAAACAAAAAATTCAAACCATTAATATTAGGGTCTTACATCACTCAATTGGTCATTAGTTTGGATTTATTGGACCTTGATAATACTGACATGATTGTGGCTTGTGCCATAGAACCTTTGGATATGAAATGTTTGTGTAGGAGGGGAATCGTGAACATGAGTCATGAAAGGATATCCTTCACTAATCCGAGCCCAGCTGCTCTTTCCAACCCACATCCAACCACAAGGAGTCGGGTTGTCATAAATACATAAAGTAGTAGCCAACTTCCCCAACCCAATTTGGACGCTCGTTTAGCTTGTCTTGAACATCGAATGTACCAAATGGAGCACAATTTGATGGCATATTAGGTACATCAAGGATTCCAACCTCCTCAACTACCAACCCTGTGATTTCGATGCTCAACTAATAGAGAAGTTTTCCTATCTCTCTTCTTTTCTATTTTCGTTTCTTTTATCTTATGCCATTACAATGGGGACAATGTATGAGTTAGGTGTGGGGGTGGGGTATGTTTCATATAACTGATAGTTAGGAATCTTTGTTGAAAATTTTGTTGAATACTTATTGACTTATTTGCAATTAATTAGCCAACTTCAATACTTTCTGAACTTCCATTTTTAATGACTTAAATAGTGCCTTATAACTTGAGTTAAATTTATTTTAGGACAATAGATGTCACTTAGTTAAGAAATACAAGTGTATACTCTTAGTCAAGTTTTGGCAATCATATGATTAAACATGGTGTATAATTATGGTGAACTGCATTAACCTGTGAGCTTTTGGCCTAAAAGCTTGAAACATCTGTATCAATATGTATTTCTTTGATGTGTGTGTGATTATTTTCTAAGGTGAATTTTTCTCTAAAACTTGCTTGGAATCAACTTAAGACCATATTTATACATGTGTGCACAAAAATGAAAAAGGCCATATTTGTTTTAACTCTTTAGCTTAAAAACCCAACCTAATTCCATATCCTTGGTTAAACTTTGTGAGCTAAACTCTTTTTCTTGATAAACCCACAATAAACAACTAAAACCTCTCATATCTTCACCCACCATAAATGTAAGTAGGCATTCTAACTACATTTTATGTCAAACTTGTTTGAAGAGATATGGAAAGCCAGGAAAAGAAAAAGATGAAAGGAAATTGAAAAGATTTAGATTTGAAATGTGTGTTGCACTGTTGTCTTTACATATCAGTATATCAAAAAAAACAAAAAGAAAAGAAAAAATATACAGCAGTGAAAAACAAGTTATGGAGTAATCTACCTCTATAGAATGACATTGTTGACTCCTTTGTGATTGAATTTGTGTCTCCACAAGTGGTTAGGTGCTTTGCTAATGTTTATGATTTTTGCCTTTCTCTATTTATCATTCCTTACCTTTACCTATAGTGCAATACAACCTTGAATAAAGTTCTTTTGATTTGTGAATGTTTGTATTTCAAGTAGCAAAAAGTTGGTGAAAAAGCAAGCATATAGTAGAATATTTGCATTAGAAGAATTTGAGTGAAACACTGAACCAGCAAACACTTGAGTGATTTGAGTGAAATCCAATTTGTGAGGGTTTACTATAATTATTTGCTAGTTTTTGAAATATGATTGCCTTATATTGACTTTGTTTATATTACTTAAATGATTAACTCTACAGCATTCATTGGTTACAAAATTATTTGACTGTTGAAGTGTGCACTATTCACTGTTGTGAGACTTGGAATGAAGGAAATTGATTAGTTGGCTAATTGATTGTAAATATAGTTTGTCGAGGACGAGCAAAAAATTAGTGTGGGGGAATTTGATAAGTTGTTATTTTTGATATAACTTTGGATATAAATCTCTTTAAAGTTTTGAAATTTTTATTTAAAATTAATGAACTTGTTTCTTAATTGTTCTCAGATGATTTTCAACATATGGGAGAAGAATTGGAATTAATTAGAAACAAGAAAAGTAAAAGCAATTCGAATTTCCAACTGACAAAAAAATAATTGACTAAGAGTGGGCACGTGCAAGGAAAAAGCTTATCTGCACAATCTAATTTGAAAATAGATCTGATACACCTAGGATTTTAATTATTTTGGGAATCAAGTTATTGTCTTTAGGTGGGGATCTGTGACCTGATTTGGAGGAGAGGTGATAAGAGAGAGGAGAAGACACCTGAAGACACATCATTTTTTTAGGTTTTCTGTAGCTTTTTCTTTTATGGGTTTTTCTGGGCTGGAGTTTTCGGGGTTTTCTAAAAAGTGCAAATATGGAGATTATGAGTTCTGTTACTTTTCTACTGGGTTTTTCTTCGGTTATGAATAGCTAAATCCTTCTTCTTGGTTGAAGGGAACACGTTATCATCTAGTATGTATGAGATTTTCCGAATAAAGATCATTTTGTTGATGAATATTAAGTATCTTTCGTATTGCTTTTTATTATTGAATTGATTGATCTCTAGGGTGTGCAACTAGGAATTGATTGATTTAATTTATAGCCAGATTAGTAGGATTTGAAATTCAATTTTTGTAATCCAAGTGGCAATTAGGATTACTTTCTTTACGTTAGGGATTGAAAATTCTAAAAAAAAAAGATACTTATCTAGATTAAATACATATCGTATGTTTATTGTCTTGCTCACTAGTTCTCTTGGTTCTTAAAGCTATTAATTAATCAAACTTAAGAATGTATCTAAGTTGTTAGTTAATAAGCGTGTTTAGAATACATATTTCTATACATCTAATCCTAAGAGAGAACATCTCTCAATGAGTATTTGTTAATTGACTTAATTTATATCAATGATCCATATTAGTTTGATATCGTAGGTAACCCAAAACCAAAGTTTGTTATTAATTTTCCATATCTAAATATTTTCATTTATTTTCTATTTTGTGCTTTTAATTTCTAAAAATCACGCAAGTTAACCCCCCCCCCCCAAAAGGTTTAGTTTTCAACTTACAAAATATTTACCAATAGATTCCTTGTAAGAACAATCTCAACTCTTCGCTAATTACATATTTCGTTATTAAAGTTGTTATTAATTTGGTTGCAGGCGATAGCATTAACAAAGAAACTCACGAATGAGGAATGTAGGCACATCATAATTCGATTTCTATAATGTAGAGGGAATTCCAATGCATCTAAACATACTTAAATAAAATCCCAGCTAACAGTGTCATATGCCTTATAAAAGTCTATCTTCCATATACAACTTTTCAAACTTTTTCTTGATAAATAATCCCTAAGAAGCTCTTGGATAAGCAAGATATTGTCACCTATTCATCTTCCTTCAATGAAAGCTCCTTTGTTTGGTGATACGATCTCAGTCAATACTTTTCGCAGTCAACTAGCTAGAAGCTTTGCAATAACCTTGTAAATATTATTGCAAAAAGATATAGGTTGAAAATCATATAAAGAATTGGGATTTATCTTCTCTGGTACTAGACAGATGAAGGTATGATTGAATTCTTTCAACATATTGCAAGGTGTCAAGGTTTCTAGAACAGTAGATGTGAAGAGATCTCCTGTAATTTGCCACGTTCGTTGAAAAAAATGAGCTGTGAACTCGTCTAGCCTAGGTAACTTCGAAGCATGTAAGGAAAAAAGAGCTTGTTTAATGTCATTTACCGAGAAAGGAGCTGACAGCAGGCATTTCATGTTTTGGCTAAGAGGCTTGTCAAAGAACCTTCGCATGGAGGGAATTTGACTACTCAGATATGTATTTCCCATCAACTAAATGAAGTAGTCTTAGGTTAAGCGTAGCATCGAAGACTAGTCTACATATAAGATTCCATTGGCATCTGATGATAGTTGTGCTATTCGGTTTCTATTCCTTCTTGCGATCAGGGAGGTATGGAAGAACTTGGAACTCTGATCATTTTCCCTTAACTAGGTCACTCTAGCCTTCCGTTGTATTATGGATTGAAGTAAAGATAAGGCTTGTTGATATTCCCTCAGTCTCGTTATTTCAATTTCCCTCATCTGAGAATTATTCGGATGTAGATAACATGCTTCTTGAGCTTGGTGTAACTTTGTTTTGCTTTCAAGAACTTATCTATAGCTGCGAGATAGAAAATTTTTAAGTGAAGCTTTTACTCTCCTTAACTTCTGCATTGGTTGATAGGAATGGTAACCTTCGTCATAACAGAACCAACAGTCTCTAATAAGATCCATAAATCCTTCTTGCTTAGTAAGACCGTTAAAAAACGTAAAAGGACCACCCCTGGACAATGTGGGAATTATAGTGTATTTAAATGCAAGAGTGATCTGAAAAAAGATTATCACCAAATTGTGCATAGGAATTAGAGAAAGTAGTCAACCAATCTGAGTTGACAAGGGCCTTGTCGAGTTTTCTCCTAATATGATATGATCCTTGTTGGTTATTGTTCTATGTACAGAATCTGCAATTAAAACAAAAATCAGTCAATTCTACACTCTGAAGCATGGTTTTAACTCTCTGCCTGATGACTGAATCCCTCGAGCCCCTTCTGATTCTAGATCTTGATGTAGTTGAAATCTCCAGCAACTAACCAAGGGTCTGAAATATTGTTATCCTTCTGTTGTAGAGTGTGAGATCTCACATCAGTTGGAGAGAAGAACGAAGTACGCCTTATAAGGGTACGAATACCTCTTTCCTATAGACATGTTTTTCCGACTGTGGGAAGAGCAAAACTGTGAGGGCCTTGACTCGATGGACAACCTAAAGCTGACAATATCTGTGGGCTGGTGGTTTGGGCTATTACAAATGGTATCAGAGTCGGTTCTCGACCCGTTGTGCCAACAAGAACACTAGGCCCTAATGGGGGTAGATTGTGAAATCTCACATGGGTTAAAGAAGAGAACAAAGTAGGCTTTATAAGGCTACAGATACCTCTTCCCCATAGATACATTTTTCTAAATACGAGAAGAACAAAACCGCGAGGGCCTTGACCCAATGGGCATCCCAAAGTGAACACTATCTATAGGCAAGTGGTCTGGGCTATTAGTGGCCAAGAGTTTTCCATAACATATTTCTTTGAAAAAAGAAAATTGGAAACAAATGTAATAGAGATAGCAAACCCTGTAGTGGCGTGATAATTGTAAATGTTGATCGCTTTCTTCTATTTGCTTAACTGCAACTCTTTTACTGTTGTAAAAGCAAAGAATCCTTCCATTAAAGTGAAAAGACAAGTTAACTAAACATGGTTGGTGTGAGTGGTTTAGCACTCTTATTCCTTAACCAGAGGTCTCAAGTTCGAGCCTTAGGTATGGGAAAACTTGTTTGGCTAACACTTTATCCCTTACGGGCTGACCCTGTGCTAGCAGGGATTAGTCTGGGTGTGGATAGCTTAAAGACGCCTTTCCATAATTGAGACCCTCCTAAGACACCTCGTGAGCTAAAAAAAATTGAAAAGACAAGTTGGAAAGAACATCTCAATCAGCATCTAAAGGTTTAAACACAGTCAAAAGATTTGAGGCATGAATTTTAGTTTTCTAAAAGTCCAACTATACTAGGCCTTTTGTCAAATACAACATCTTTAACCATGGCCTTTTTGTGATTGGAGAACATTCCATATGAGCAACATCAAAGAGGGGAGTCCCCTTCAGCAGTGATTTTATTTTTCTTCCTTGCCGATCTTCTTCTTGTGCTACTATTAGAGTTCAACACAGTTGTAGAATTTTTGCCTTGCTCCTCCTAATTCGCATTCTGAACTTGCCGTGATTGAGAATCTAGCCTCACATTAGGAGGTGATACCTCTACTTTTCATACATTGTGAGTTATTATATTACGAGTGTTCTGCACCTCAGTTTTAGAAATTCACAAGTCCAAAGAGTTGAACTGTGCAGGCAAGTCAGCTGGCTCCGAGCTACACCTAGCTGTAACATCTAATTGCACACCTAAGGTATAACATCCCGATACCTATGTTAAGGCTAGAATAGAAAATTATGAGAAAATTATGTGAAATTAGGAAAATGCACGTCATGCATAAGTTAATTGTGACATACACATTTATTTTGCACATTCATATGAT
>JANIIA010000003.1:175026-195136 GCA_027478495.1 Erythroxylum alaternifolium
TTCTACAAAAGGGAAGAACTCCAACAAAGGAAATCAAGAGGATTCCCCAGTGGACCTCGCGTGACTAGATCCTACGCCCGGGACCATATCAGAGGAGTTTATATACAGTGGGCTTTTTTGATATAAATATGTAGTCTTTCTTATATTCAGGCCTTGCATCAGCAAAGCAGAAGAAACTCTCAGCATCTCTCTAGCTATTTTTTTAATTGGAAATGGTAATCAAAAATTGAGTAAAAGATCAAAATAAAATGAAAAATCCACGAAAAAGTGAAAACTGATCAAAGTTGGGATATTGGGACTCAAAGATCAGCAGCTTTTGGAAGCAAACAGACTTCTAAATTCAAAATATTCAACATTTGCAAAAAAGAAAAAATCAGGCTTAAAAAGAAGAGTCAGCTACAATCACCAACTAAATTACCTTCAAGTTCACCATAGATATAGGCGGAGACCTAATATCATCTGCAATAGCAGCTTTAAAATCATCAAGTGTCCAAGTTGATGTCAAAGAAACCTGACAAAATTACCAGTATATTAGACATCCAGAAGAACAGGGTGCACAGAACCTAGAACAGAACTCCATTTAAGACCTTTCTCAACTTGACAGCATCCTTTATTCTCACTTTGTCATCATGGTACTGTCAAAGTAAATGGAACACCATAGTTAGAAAGCCTGAAACTTAGTTAACATAGAACCTACTAAGAAACCAAAATGTGTTCAGTAACTTAATGATTGTACAAAAAATTTAAGAAAATTTTAAAATTTGTAGGCAGGTAGAATGCACTTTTAACACAGAACTGTTCAGCCTGTCCAGTGAAAAGAGATTGAAGTCAAAAGGTACTATAGATCTCGATAATAAGTAGACACAAATCTGAAATCTGAATAATTAACCTGAAAGTGCACACAGAAAGATCAAGAAACTCAACTGTAAAACTATATAGGAATAATATAAGGTTTGTACCAAGTCTACGGTAATAAATATTTCTCAGTATATAGTTTTTAGAGTTGGTAATTGTCAAGCAGAATTGCAAAAAAATAGCACGATCACCTGTTTATCAAGCTCCTCAGCAACATCCTCAAACAAATCTTTTGGGGTTGAACCTGAGGTGTTTGATGCTACATCCAAATATGCAGGTAAATCTTTCACCTACAAAAACATGCAGTAAAAAATGAGGCCTTAAGTCCCTACCATGATTAGAATCTATAGCCTTAAAATCAAATTTAAGTGGGAAAATGAGAAACCGAGTCCCAAGTTATGATTTAAATCTTTAACATAAAAAACAACTTCAAGTGAATGGATAGATAGACAATTTTCCAGAGCGTGGCTTGACATAATCATTATTTTCAACCTAACCTTCGTGTAATAATCACGCCAGTGGGTATTGGCTGTAAGAGTTCCGTCAGCAACATGTCCTTCCATCATTTTGCGGAACTCGTCACGATTTTTACGTTCCAATTTTCTTAATTCTTCCTGTTTAGTTTAATAATCAAAACAACAACATAATTATAAAAACAGAAAGAGAAGAGCTTGGTGTAGAAGTTATCAATTCTAGCACCTTCTGTATCTTTCTCTGCTCTTCTTCTTCCTTCTCTAGATCGCGCAAGTAGTCCTGAGACATCATCTTGAAATTAGTCATTACTGATAAGACAAACTTAACCAGAAAACCAAAAGTTACCTGAAAAATTTCCAATCGATCAATCTTTTCAAGGCGTAAACATCTATCATCTGTCTCTAAACGATCTTGAACTTTTCTCCATTGGGTAGTTGCCTGTGAACATAGTGGATAGTAAAACTTAGATGAAGATAAATGTGGAAAATATGAATCACAGCTTTGCAGAAGCTTACCTTAATAAAGTCACAAGATTCCAAAAATTTCCTGTATTCCATGATATTGTGCTTACGCTCTTCTTGTGCCTTAGCACGTTCCTGATCATGGCAAGGACCAAAGAACTTCTCAGCATATAATCATCAAATACTTAATTTTCAAAACATGGCTTCAAATGATGTCACTAGGGTTTGTCCATTATGCCTTTGTCAACAGTGACATTCAAAATAAATAGATGGGGTGCAACCATCATAAGAAGCAATTTAAAAGGTGAATACAAAAACATCAACTTAGCCATAGTTGTTCACCTATTGTCTGACTTACATGTGAATAGTCAAGTAATATCATTCATATAATCAGAGACATGCATCATCCATAAACATGAGCTGCAGTCACTCATATGTGGACAGGAATGAGGAGGTAGCCCAGTGTTAAGCACCCTCTTCCCTCCCTCCCCCTCCTGGGCCCTACTAACAACAAAAGAAAGGAAAAGCACTTCTACTTGGAAGAGAGAGCATTTGAGCTCTTTGATAGGGTAGGACCTGAGGTTACACGAGTGTATGTGAGGAGAAGGAAGGGAAAGGGTGAGGTGGCGGGACAGGCATCATTATCCTACACTTAAACCGATGTAGTTTTAAATTCAGAAATAAGGGGAGCGGGTAAAGCAGTTAGGACCGGCTATTATAAATAGAAAATTAAATAGAAGAGGAAGGGGATTTTTTGGGTGGGTAGTTATCAGAGAGAATTCAGGGAGTTAGAGGAACTCATTCAAATCCTCTGTAATTCTGTAATAAGGTTCTCAGAAATTGAATAAACAAGAGCATCGTCAGTATTCATTACTATCCTTGGGCTAGAAGTTACCTTCTCTAGATACTAGTTTTATCACTCTTTGTTTCATTTTCCAACCAAGGACCCAAGATGGGCTCAACATATTAATGGTATTTCCAACATTTTGTTTCAAGTTCAGGTTATAAGAGGCTGTGTAAGATGATTTCAATTTGCATTATGAAGCTGCAATGGCGCCATATAATTTGAATGTGAAATAGATTCAATCAAAATATGCACCACAAGTCACAGTGAGAAGAGATCAGTTAGCAAGATAGTGTACCTTGTCTGCAAGTTCTTTCAAGTATGTTTCAATTAGGTCTCTGCGTTCTCTTTCCCGTTCAATCACTTTGAACCGCTCATCATTTTCAAACATTGTAACCAATTTGCTGAACAGTAAATTTATGATTAGCATAACAGAAATTCTGAAAAGAATAAACATGTTATCCGCAATTAGCAATGAAAAAGCATAATTGAAACAAAATTTTGGAAAGAAATTTATAAACCTCCATCTTGTAGATGATGTCAGCTCTGTAGACTCCTAAAAAGAATTTTAGTCGAAATGAATACTCATTAAGAACTTCCAACAAAGATCCCAATCAAAACAAATGACAGATACAATCACTTACCTCCAGCATTTTTCTAAATTCTTCTCTTGCAATTTTTTGTTTAAGTCGTCTTTCTTCTACTTCTAGTTTTTTCTTTTGACCCAAGAACTGAAAAAAACATGTGAACATACCTAAAGACAAGCTCAACATTCATACAATATGACCAGCTGGGCAGTAATTGTTCCGGAAATGTCAATAAAAGAATAGCTTTACAAATTAAAGCCCATAACAACCAGGACATTTTAGACAAGAATCTCCTTCCAGAAATTAGAAAAAAAAAAGAAAAAAGAACAAAACAGAGTACTTAAAAGACACACAACTCTCTCCACACATGTAGACACGTAATATAAAAAGAAAAATCTACCTCGTTAAATGCTTGCTTCCGCTCACCAAGAGTTCTTAAAGCACCATATCTCTTATCATTGATTATTACTCTCATGGCCTGTGCAACGAGTGTGAAAGTTACACATTCTCATGTCGCTATGAAATGAAATTATAAAAATCTTTCTGAAGTACCTGGTCCCATGTCCAGTCAGATCCAACATTTGAAGACTCCAAAAGAGACCTAAATGCATTTTTGGCCTCCTAAATTGTTAAAGAAAAGACAATCAAGATGATAATACCCATAAAATTCAAAGTAACAAGCTCAAAAGTGGTAACTTTATGGTGAAATACCTGCTTATCAGCATAACTTACAAGCTCCTGATTAACCAACCTCTCATCCAATGAGATACTGTTAACTTTATCAGCTTTTTCATCAGTTTTTTCGGCTTCCTGTAAGGTATTCACAATTTCACTATACCAGTAAAGCATCTATTTCCACACTTAGTGAGTTGCTAATAACTGTGAGTACCTCTATATCTTGAGCAAGAACTTTATCTGCAGAACTAGGAATATCCCGAGTTGAAATACAGTTGGAGTCATTCCTATAATATTTGATGAATTACAAGTTCATAGTCGATTGCATGACATTAAACTTGCACTGGCTACATATACTTGCACAAAAATAGGAAGAAAGAATAACACCTTGGTGCCATCACACTGTCAACAGCTGGAATGATGGTTTCCATACTTGCTGAAATAACGTCATCTGGACTCGTGTTTGTCTTAACATCGTCAATGTTGGTTGCTGCAGAAGAGGACACAACAGGTATATTTGGTGACTCAGAATCTGACTGTGGTTGATAATCAACAGCAGCAACAGGTGCAACAAAAACTGGACTTGATGGCATCTCATGGACCACAGTGGAAGTATCTGCACTAGATGGTGTTTTATCTAATGAAGGAGGAACAGAAGTTGACGGCGGAGACCCAAGGTTTTCTGACTCCAATTCCATAGTGGTCGCCTTTTCTATTTGTTCACGTGCCACCTTGAAGCATAAACAAGAAAAAGCAAAATAGATTAGAAAAAATGAGAAACGATCTCTCGTGTCAATGGTTGAGAAAGTAAAAAACCTTCAATTCTTCAGGAATTTCCCATTTTGATGATTTGGTGACTCTATTGTAGTAATATCTGCAGAAGATGGGAAAAAAAAAAGAATCAAAACATTTAATATAGTTTCATAATGGAGGGGATGGAGGAAGGGTTCCAGGGACAACAGGAGCAAACATAAATAATTAGAAAAAACTACATAGAAATTACACACTTTCTGCCATCGGGACTCGTATATTCCTTCCAATCAGTTGAGGCATCTGCACGCTGCATATATAAATAAGTAAATAAATCCACTGGTGGAATCAGTTTAGAACAAATGCCCAAAGACGTGTACCCTGCAAGCATATAATGTTCAAAACATGGGAAGATAAAGCATGTTAAGAGAACACAGAAAACTAGTTTAGTGCTTCATTTCATCATGTGATATGTCCATAACTCAATTTGCTTCAAAGATCCATCAGAACCATATTCATGTCCCCAGCAGTACCCACATAAGCAAGGTATTATAGCACTAGCTAGCTACATATGGACAGAAGAAAGAGAGGGGTTGAGGGGCGTTTACTGAGGAAGACAGTAGATTTGCATATCTTTCAAATACAAAAGAATTGTAAACAAGATAAGAAGTATACGACATAGACGAAGTAAAATTATTTCCATCAACTACTCTTGAATAATATCAAAAGACCTTCCACAGAAAAATGCTTCTTTCCGAAACTTGAGATATTAAAAACTTCTCACAAATTAAATAGTAGAGGATAAGGCAAGTAATTTCCTAACAGCAACACAAGAAGATGCCAAATTTTAACAAACGATTTCCTTCTTAGGAGAGAATCCCCAACAGTAATAGCGCTTAATTGGATATTTTACACACTAGCCCTGAATAAAATCTGCTCATAAATTACTAAATCAACAAGGAAAGAAAATCATGAAGCGAGAAACCTCAAACACATTCAAGCTCAACACAATTGTTCATAACAATATAGATGAAAACATATATAAGGGTACAGTCAAGTGAAATTTTAAGATACTAAACCATTAAATATAAAAATTCAGCAAGTTATGCAGCAGAAACAGTGCAAACTCACCTCGATTGTTGTCATTAATTCATAAGGCTTCTCCCAGGTAGACTGTTTTGTCCTCTTATTGTAGTAATATCTGAATATTAAGCAACAGATACAATATTAACCATGCAACAGCCTAAAACCATAAATTCTTATTTGAATATATAGAAGTAGAAGGTAAAGACTCAAAAGAAATGGAGGAAGCTGTCTAGGGTGAGTTAGTTGTAAATAATACATAAATATGAAAAGAATATTCACTAGTAATGAAGATGCACCACCAAAGATGAACCAACAAACTACATAAATAGCTATCATGAAAAGCAAATCTAGAGGGTGATGCAAACATCAGCAGTTGTACATATAAGCTACTGACAGTTGGTCGTAAAAGATTGCTAAGACCAGGGTTTTGACAATCAGTATACACTGTAATACAGCATGAGGGTAGACCAAAATGATACTAAATAATATAAAAGATGGCAAATTTTGTTTAGGGATTTTGGTATCGCAGTTTAATTATCCAGTAAGAAATGGCCATCTAAAGGAGAACCATTCATATCAAATGGGCATTAAAGGAAATCACTACCATACTCATAGCCTCTTTTTGAGCCCATAAGGGCACAAAGTTTCCACCTACTGGTAAAAGATTCAGAAGCTACTGCCGATTCTACTTGCTATAGGAAAGACATACACAAGCAATAATTAAATTGTTTTCAGTGCCAGAATCCTTTCATACTTCAGGATAGTAAGTGAATTTATTTGAGGGCAAGAAACAGGCCCATCAGCATCGCGTTATAAGTTCAACACTTAGGCCACATCAAGATGTAACCCATCCAGAGCCTTAAAGACAGTGGCATAACTTTTAATTGTCTATTGTAGTTCATATAAAAGTGAAACTAAATAAATCAGCAAGAATGTACAATAAATTGGTCATCCAAGTCATAATCTCATAACTTAGTACCAAAATTAATAGAGTGCCATGATATATCTAAAGCTCAAAGGGTGGAGAGCCAAAAGTACAAAGTACTCACAAGTTGCAATCAAATACCACGGTAAGAGAGACAAACAGTTTATAGTTAAACACATAAACTGATAAAGATTCACTTTATCACCCAATGAAGATCACAATATTCATGAATTCAGCCATTAGAAGGTGAGATTTTACATTACCAAATGAACAAAAGTACCACAACCAAACCAAACTATCAGTAAACATCAATAATCATGGAAAACAGACAAAATTAACTACCTTCTTCCATTTGCAGATATATGCTCTATCCAGTCTGTTGGGGGCTCTTCTGCAGCCTTAGGCTGGACAGATGTTGCCTGCATACGTCCCCAATTGTTTTGGAAAGCTTTAGATAGGCAAATATAACAAAATGGCATGAGAGAGAAACAATGAGAGATTTCCCAACCAAAACCTTGGCAGCGGCAACGGAAGATTGTTCTCCACTATTCTGCACAGGTGTAACAGGAGCACCCTGGCTCAAAGAAGATGGTCCAGGCTGTCCGCCGGCAGGAATGACTGGTACATGCATTTGACTTGCAGGCTGATACTGAGCTACAGAACTAAAGCTTATTGCTGGTTGACCATAAGAAGTTGGTGTAAACTGCAAAATAGAGATCCTACTAATTAACTATTCAACGGATCGGATACATCATAGCAATTATATGGAAAAACATTTCTTACAGTGTACGAAGACGAAAGAGGTGCTCCAGAGCCACCAAAACCTGGAGTGAAGTTACTTGGTGTTGGAATGCTAGGGGGCGCTACAGCCGATCCAGAGATAACATGGCTGTTTGGTTGAGTATTAGGGAATGTGATAACCTGTGATGGGGGTGGACCATGAACTGGTGGGCCAGGTCGCAGAGGCAAATGCTGCACCGGTTGAGGATATGGAAGTTGCTGAGGTTGATTAGGCAAACCACTGTTCATTACAGTGACACCTCGACCAACAGGCTGAAAATGTGGAGAAACCATAGGAATGAACTGTTGTAATGGCTGTGGTGGAACAGCTGGTCGGAACTGCAGGAATATTTGATTGTGAACAATTATCAAGAACCATTTTTCAGAATCGTTTTCTATTTGACAGTCATATTGAGCAAAAAGAAAGATTACTTGGCCAGGTACGGAAGGAACAAAATTTCTAGGAGGATCCATTGAGCCACTCAAAGGAGGTTGAGGGGGCTTTCCAATCAGAAGGCAAGGATAAAGTTAGCAAGAGAAAAATGCTTTGCTGACATTAGTTGACAAAGCAATGGCAGATGCAGAAATTTCTAATTATAATTCACATAAACACTCTGAAGAAAATGGCATTTCATATCAAGGACCTTAGAAGAAACTGACAATTAGCCTAATAAAGAACATAGAAATGTAGCAATTAATCTAATTGATCTACTTTCAAACAACAATTAATATGCCGTTGTAAGCATCTAACAGTGGAAAACTTAATGATCTTGTAACAGGTAGAAGCAGAAAGAATTTACTGCAGAACAAGTCAAGGCTGCCTACAATAGATAGATGTGGGAAGCATTTGAGTAGCACACTTCATTCCTCATCGATTTTTATACCCAATGTTTACCTACACAAGAACATGTGTTTGCTCTTGACATTAAGACATCATCAGCTCTCTACGACAAAAATTTGGGAGTTGGGCTGAACGCTGATTTCTAAAAACCATACTATTTAGTGATGTGTATCTTACGGAGCCAACTTTACGAATAACTTTAGGATCGATGGGCATTTGAGAACGAACACCTGTTCTTTGTCAATTTCCAAACATAAGCATGTGTTAAGATCACAAAGTTGTTGATGATAATGTAAATGATCATATGTACAGATCAATCTTACCTGATGAGATAGGTGTGGTTTCATAGTGTTGAGTAAGTCTGGGGGTAATTGGATTCACAAGCAACATCATGTTGAAGAGAGAAAAAGATACAAGTTTATGTTATGATTTACAGAGGAAGAATGGTTATTTATAGAGTTTCTTGAAATACAAATTGTTAGAGGGTGTTTGAAATCTAATGAATTGAATTAAATTCATTAATTTTATACGTTTGGAATGCTAAAAAAGAGATGACTTGAATTCAACCACGTAATTGAATCTTATTTTTTTTTATGAATTCAATTTATATCTCAAATGATGCGATTTTGTTTGTGAATTAAAGAGTTAATTCTTATCAAAACATTAAAAATTCTTTTTCCAAATATACAAATTATAAATATATAAATTACTACAAAATATACACACATTGATTATATACTATTTTTAGTTAAGGATAAAAAAGTGATACGAAGTAGTTGAATTCATTTTTATTGTGCTCCAAACAATATAATTGAATTCAATTTTAATATTTATAGATTTATTCCAAACAGTGTAAATCGAATTTAGTTCAATGTTAGAAATATAATTGAATCCAATTCGTCAATAAATCTAATTCAAAATCATAATTATTATAATTTAAAACTGAAATTATGGAATTAAACTAAATTTAATAAAAGTTAAACTTAGATAATTAAGTCTAATTAGGTTCAAATTTAAACTTTGTTTAGAATCAAACTCTAAAATGTCTGTTTTTTAAACCAAAAAGTTCTAAAAAGAAATCTATTAATTTTTTTAAAAACATACAGTGATTGCTCCTGTCCAATGTGGAGGGGTCAATCCTGGGTGGTCCTGTCACCTGGGAAATTCGAGTTTTTAAAGGCACGTGTTGACTTTTGAAACCCGAAAGGCCCACATACAGAAGCCATCACTGAGACTTGAAAATAAGTGCATGTTTAGAGAGACATATACGATCAAGATTTTGTCAGTAGAATCTTTTTGAAAAATTTTAAATTTAAATTTTTTAAAAATTTATATTTTAACTTCTAAAAAATGATTTCTTTTTAAAAATATTTTAAAATTTTATGATTAAATACTCAATTTTCAAAAAATAATTTTTGTGATGAAAATTTTTTTTTAACCTTTCAAAAACCGAACCAAACAAGCACTAAGAGATTTTTTTATTTGCATGAAAGTTAAATAACTCCTTTTTAAGTTAAATTATTTTTTTATTCAAGACTGCGCTGAGACACTATTAGATTTAGCTTGTTTGGTACGGTTTCTAACCGAATTGTCTAACAAGATGTTGTTTTATTATTATTTAAAAATTAATTAAATTAATTTTACGTAGATTTAAATTGACTTTTTAAAATTTAAATCTGATTCAAATTTTAATTAATTTAAAACTTTTTTCTGTTAATTCTAATGACATCAATCTCTCTTTATTCACATATTTATTATGAAGTACTAAATTGGTGATGTTCTTAAGAGACATTGATAAAAGTAAGTCTCCAAAACACAGCATGACTTTTTCAATAGCAACTTATATTGAATCTTTTTTGACCTCACATCTTTTCGTATGGAATCTGACAACCTAATTCAATTAAACCTAGCAAAGTTTTGATATCGATTGTTAGAATTTTAACATTTAGAAAAGTCAAATTGTTTGTTATTTCTTCTTCTAAATCAATGATTAACAAATCGGAGTCATTAATCATAAAAATTTTAAACTGATTAATTTTTTAATTTTTTTTACTTTAATAACCTTTATTATTAAAAATAAGCTAATTAATTAATTAATTAACTAGTTGCTTTTTATAAGTTATAAGAAACCAATTATTTTTATTTAACAGTATCTTTTTTTATTAAATTTAAACTTATAGGTAGTCTCTTTTTTTATCCTATTTCAAATTCTTTAATTTTGTTTAATTTTTACCATATGTTGATAACTAAAATTATGGAGTTAAACTAAATTTAATAAAAGTTAAACTTAGATAATTAAGTCCAATTAGGTTCAAATTTAAGCTTTTTTTAGAATAAAACTCCAAAAATTTTTTAAAACCAAAAAGTTCTAAATTAAATAACCTGATCAATCTAAAACAAACACTTACAATCACACTGAATCCTTATGAGTTGCAGCTTTTTTCAGCTACTTTACTTAATCTATTTAGATTAGAAGGCTTTAAGAAGACTAGTTATGCAAATTGATTCATCATACTTCTTTTCCTGTTTCTTTAAGGTTAAAAATACAAAACAATTTTGTGGTTTAAATAACTAATTTTTTTTGAAGTGCACTTACCATGCAGTATTTTCTTTCATAAATTTTATTTTTTAAAGGATACACATGATATGGATATTATTGATAAATCAAACACATGCAAAAGGGGGGTGAATTGTGTGTGACTTAAAAAAATTTTACAAGTTACTATCAATTCATGTAAATGATAAGAACCTGCTAAATTTCAATAGAAACGTCTGTAAATAAAAGAAGCCTATTAAAGTTTAAAACCAAAGGAGCCTGTTAACGTTCAAAACGAAAGGAGCCTATTAAAGGAACTTATAAAAGTTTTAAAAAAAGAAACCTCTTGTAATATTAAAAGTGAAGGAGCCTACCCTAAAGAGGAAGGAGCTTCTAGCAAATTTAAACACAAACACTATACTGCGGAAATTTAAAAGTTAAGAGAAAAAGAGTGACATAGTCTATTTATACTGATTCGGTTTATAACGAAGCCTAGGTGTAGTCCCCAAGTATCTAACTTGAGTATTTCACTATAAAACTCCAAGTAGTAAATTTTGACAATCCTCTACAAGCTCTTAACAAAAATAAATATAAGGTTTGCTCAATGTAAGCTTCAAGGAATAACAATATATCTCAATAAAGTTTTTTCAACTTCTAAGGCACAAAGAGTTAGATGACTTTCAAGAATATTGATGCTGCTGATGTATTTCAAAAATCTGACCTATTCACAAAATGCAGTGGCTCTTCCTTAAATATTTATTTTCTTCAACTAGTTATTGCTCCACTTATATTTTGAGTTAACATTGAGTCTAAAGAATCTTCGATATCATCTTTGTTGGAATCTTTTAGTATCCAAACGTTAAGAAAAATTTTGACAATTTCTCGAAGCTGATTATCGAATTATTTGATTAGCAAGATCCTTTCAGATATTGTGGAATCATTTCTAATAAATAAGGTTAGTTCATTAAGAAGGATCCTGCAAGAAAGGAAACATTCTTTTGCAAAATTATATCATTACCTATTCGAATAAATCAAATTTGAATTTTAAAATGTTATATTGTTATCATCAAAAACACTAATAGCAAACCTTGAGCTAACAATCTTCTCCTTTTTAATTATGACAACTAATAAAAATAAATATTTACAAATTCAAATGTTTGAGAGGGGTTTCGAAGGATACCTGTAATTTATAAGTCCTTACTAATAACCGTGATTTAGTAGGATCCTATTACTATCACTAAGTAGTAGGAGCCTATCCTATATGATATCGCAATAACAGAATTTCAACGGAAAAGGTTTCATAAATATACCATTAGAAATAACAACATAAGCTAAGTATTTCAATGAAGTATATACTCTCCCTACTCATAAGCTAAATATTTCAGCCAAGTATTTCATCGAAGTCCTAAGTATACTCTCCCTGCTCTCCCCCTTTGTCATTATCAAAAAGAGATAAGCAATCAAGAAACAAGAAAAAAATGTACAAATATGTAAGAGTAAAAATTAGGCATTAACAAAAAATTGTCAGTATATCCAAAAACATAACTAGAGTATGTTAATCATGTAAAATATTGTTTAAGGGAATCCATAATAGTGCGAAGGAGTTGCATCTCATTGAATTGGTCTTGCATCCTTATTATCTATTCATGCATTTGATCTTGATTGTATCACATGTCCCTCAGTTGTTGAAGGATCTGATCATTTGTATTCTGAAGTGTGACAGGGGCTGATTTCTATAGAGCATGATCCAAAATATCTGCTACTCTTTCTGTTTTCTTCTCTACCTATACATTATCTTTCAGCTTATATCTGAATTGATAGGGATAGATGAATGAAACTTGGCAGGTTCATACCAATCCAGATTATCAAAAGACACTCCATAATAAGCGAAAATCTTAGTAAGTAGCATCTCGTAAGGCAGACCACCATTGGTATTCTTATGACTCCCCTTATCCACCATAAATCGCAAGATATATCATTGCTGAGAGGTTCATCCAATTTCCCTTTAGTAGATTATTGTTAAGTCATTAAATTGCACTTATTTTGGACTTAATTATCGTTAATGTGTTGAAATTAATGGAATTATCTTATAATTGTTACAGATGGTTTTTCAACACCTTAGAGACGAAATTGAATCAAAAAGATGCAAAAGAATGAAGAAAATCTGAAATTCCTAATTTGACAGCAATTCTGTGACTAAGCGTGGGCACGCCTAAAGATGGAATAAATCTGTAGATCACTTTTCAAAAGTCAAAATCGAGATTCTCACAATCTTTGAAGATTATATTGCCATCTTTTAAGGGGATTGACTATCTAAAATTGGAGGATACAATATCGGAAGAGAATCAAGGAAAGATAAGGAGAAAAACAAGCATAAAAGAGAGAGGATGGTGGTTCACACAAAAAAAAGACTAGGTTTAGGATAGATTTTCATTTCTGCATCTTTTCTTTTCCAATTTTTACGTTTTTCTACACTTATTCCTTTAGTATTTTTCGTATTTTTCAGTAAAGGACCAGGGATGGAGACTTTATACTTTGTTATTTCTTTTGTTTTCAATTATATTATGAGTAGCTAAACTTATTGTCTTGGTTGAGGGGATTCGTGTTATCCGCTATTATGTGTAAGATGTTCAATAAAGTTTATATTGTTAATGAACATTAAATGTCTTCCGATCTACTCTTTCTAATTGAATTCGTTAGTTTCTAGGGGCTCAACTAGGGATTAATTTATTCAAACACTAGATTAACGAAATATGACGTTCAGTTTCACTAATCACAAGTATCAATTAGGATTGTCTACTCTATGTTAGAGCCAGAAAATTCTAAGGAGATATTCACTTGATTGATTGCATGTCATACATGTATTTTGCTTACTCATTAGTTCTTGATTCGTAAAGCTATTATTGAATTAGACCTATGATCGTATCTAGGTTGTTGTTTAATAAGAATGCTAGAATACATGTTTCTAGTCATTACATTTAAGAGAAAATACCTCCCAATGAATGTTTATTAATGATTGAAATTTTATATTGAGGATCTATTTTAGTGTGATAACATCGGTGACCCGAAAACTAAGGTATTTTCTATTAAATTTTCAGATCCAATTACTTTTATTGATTTTCAATTTTTGTCATCTTTTTTTTAATTGTCGTGAATTAAAACCCCCCATTTCGTTATTTTATTTTAGTTTTAAACATCGTTAACCTTTACCGTTAAAAATTCCTCGTGGGAACGATATCCACTTACCACTACTACATTCATTTGTATTATCGAAAGTTGGTTTCTTTTTAATTTGGTTGTAGGCGACAATATCACCAGTATATGAGGCAGCTAGAAGGATATGTGATACCTGGACAAAAACAGAAAGTTTACAAGTTGGTGAAGGCTCTATATGGAATGAAACAAGCTCCAAGAGCTTAGTATTCAAGAATTAATGGTTATTTGATGCAGAATGGTTTTGAAAGAAGCAAGAGTGAAGCTATACTGTATGTAAAAATCAGTGATGGAGAAAAACAGATATATTCTTTGTATGTTGATGATCTACTGATAATAGGAACCAAAAACAAGCTGATAGAAGACTTCAAAGATCTGATGAAGGCGAAATTTCAAATGACAGATTTAGGAGAAATGAGATACTTCTTGGGACTGGAAACAGATCAAAGAAATGATGGAATTTTCATTCATCAAAGAAAATATGTAGAGGAGTTAATTGAGAAGTTCAGCTTGAAGGATAGTGGTCGTATGACAACTCCTATAGAATACCAACAGAAACTAGAAGCCCCGAAACTAGGTGAACAATTTGATATAACTTATTATAGAAGCATGATAGGTTCTTTAATGTATCTAACTACGTCTAGGCCTGATATTGCTTGTGCTATAAACATCATGGCTAGTTTTAATCACAATCACTTTAGACAGCATGCCATATATGCTAGAAGGATACTTAGGTACATTAAGCACACTGTGGAATATGGAATTTGGTATGGGAAAGGAGAAAAGGTAAAATTGTACATGTTTAATGATACGAGTTATTATGGAAGTGATGAGTACAAAAGCAGAAGTAGATACTACTGAAGTTTAGGATCAGGAAACTTTGCTTGGAGCTCAAAGAAGCAGAAGAGTGTTGCTCAGTCAACAGTAGAGGTAGAGTATGTGGCAGTAAATTGGCTACTAAACAAGCTCAGTGGGTAAAGAAAATTTTGTTTGATGTAGGAGAATTGAATGAAAAATGTGTAACCATCTACTGTGACTCTAGTGCTGCAATTTCCATGGAAGAGAACCCTTTGGATTATATGAGAACCAAGCACATGAAAGTTAAGTACCACTTTGTCAGAGAACTAATCAAAGAGAAAGAGAGCAAAATGGCATTCTGTAGGTCAAGCTTTCAATTGGCTGACTTATTCACCAAACCATTGCCGAGATGGAGATTTGAAGCATTGGGAAAAATGATAGGTATGCAGGCTACACAAAACAAAGGAGGAGCTACTGAATTATGTTGTTTTATGCAACCTGATATATTAAAACTTGTGGAAGAATTAGTCGTGTCAGTCAAAGTGAAGAGGAAAGGAAGGGTGAAGAAGAAGCTCAAGGTTCCCAAGTTTCTAAGGGAACTAGAGATAATGATCTTAGGAATAATTCAGAAGTGCATGGATCAAAGAAATAAAATTTGGATGATTGAGGATCAAAACAAAAAGGGTGAAGAAAAAGTTGAAACAAGTTGCAGTGGAGACCTCTAGGATGAAGAACCAGAACAAGAAAAACAAATGCAAAATTTGGAATTTTCAAATCGGTTAAAGAAGAAAATCTAAAGTAGAAGTCGATGATCTCAATGAAGCTGTGAAAAAGTCCACTGAAAAAGTCCATTGAAGCAGAGAAATTCAGAATCAATTTTTAATTGCCAAGTTTCCATTCTGTCATTGCCAAGCTGACCAACATATAATCTGCTACTGCCAATATTGTTGGGTGTCATTGTATGTCAGTTTTTATTAAGGCACAGATAGTGTGCTTTTTGTTTTGTAGCTGAACGAATCAGAACAAGAAACATGTCAAAATCTTATTGCTCAGATCATTTTTATTTTTTGTCATTGATTAGGATGAAAAATTTTGTAAGAGCTGATATAAAAGCTCCTTCTCTTGTTTTTATGTTGTTGAAGCTCAAAAATTGCAGAAATAGAAAGTTATTGATCTGTGAATGAAACCTTTCTTTTGGTTTTATGTTGAGTTGATTGTTGTGTGGAGTTGAGTAGTTGAGAGTGTTGCACAGAGTAAGGAAAATAGACATTAGTTCTAAAATCATATTCGAGTGATAACAAAATTTTACAACCAGGCCCAAACATCAATCAAACACTTAAACCTTTGAGAGTGAACCTCCATTTCACAATATCCAAGGTTTGTAATTAAAAATACAAGAGATTTATACGTTTTTGCTGTCAAACTTCCTACATTCTTGCGACAGAAGAAACCAGCTCAGAAATTGTCCAAGAACAGCTTCAACCAGTAAAACTATAGATTTTGCGGTTAAAGTGAAGGAGGTGTGATCTTCAACTTACAAGAGTGTGAAAGCCAGTGGTGTGATAAGAGAGTAGACAAGCACGAGGAAAAATTGAAGACTAGGGTTAAGGAAGATTACTGACCAAGGTCAGAGGAGACAAAAGAGATGGTAGATTTGGGGTGAAGGGGGGAGGGATGCATAAAATGTAAAGGAGGAAGCGTAAAAGCAAAAGAGGATTGATCGAAATATTTGGATATAAAAGAGTAAAAGCGTAAGCCATTACTTATTTTTCCTTTTACAGAAAAGAAATTAAGAGAAAAAGCATAAGCCATTATTCTCTCTTATTCCTCGAAGGTATGCATTGAGACTCGTTGTTCCTTTCTACATATAAACGTAGCTTTCGGAAGTACTACTGGAAAGATAAATCTGATGGGGTACCAGCCACTAGTTGTTGTTCTTCTCATTATTACAACAACCACCAATTGATGGGTCCAACCACTAGTTGTTGTTCTTCTCATTATTACAACAACCACCATAATCATGAGCATAAATTGTGGTGTTAGATGGTTGAAGATGTGGCCTAATATGAAGCCACAAAATCATGTTCTTTGGAGCCTATAAATAGGCTTGAGTTTTGCAACATCAAATACAACAAGAGAAGAAAACCAAGCAACAAAAGAGAGAGAGCTTTTGAGTGAGCTTTGTTGTGTTGAGTTTCTAGTGAGTTTTTTTTGTTGTACTTTGGATTACATCCATAGAGAGGTGTGAGGTAAAAATAGAGCGGTAAAATATGAGGGTTGCTAGAATTGTGATCATATTCTAGTGAGTGAGAAATTTGAGTGATTGTAAGAAATTTTCTCCACAAATATAGTGAAAATTTTACCAGCTCGGTCCCGTGGTTTTTCCCTCTAATTATTTAGGGGGTTTTCCACGTAAATTCTCGGTGTTGTTACTTTTATCTGTCATTTACGGTAGATACTATTCACGGTAGTTACTATTCACGAGTGACTATTTACCGTAGTTACTATTCAGGGTAATTGTTCTATTTTACTGTGATTATTATTCTGAAGGATTCAACAGGTCAAGTTTCAGTCAATATTTAGAGGCATTCTGCTGCGGGTGAAGTTGTGATAAATACACCGTGCACGTAACTTCTGTCTAGAAGGCCGGTTTTAAAGAGGGACCACTTGTGACCCCTCCGGCCAACTGAGATTTTACGTGGAATGGTAATACTATCTAGGAGATCATTGTGATCATCCTGGGTATTACCGAATCGGTTTACTTCACTAATTAGTGAGCTCACAGCTCACACAAAATTGGAGTGAAAACCCAACAGTTTGCAGGTATCAGCTGTCAATAGCTGTCAATAAATGAGTCTAAACTTGACCATGAGAGGTCTAGGGATACCAATAATCAGGGAGCGAACAATAATGAGATTAGTGAGAATAATAGCAACCATAGAAGAAGGATTGTTGAGGAGGGAGATGCTGAAGGGAGAAATGGAAGTGGGGGAAGGTTTTACTTTCCATGGTTTTTCAATAGTTTGTTCTCCGTTTCATCATCGTCCCAAACTAATGAAAGTAATACGTGATCAACCTTACCATCTTCTTCAACGAAGCCCCTGGAAGTGCTTATGATTGGTTATAAAGTTACGAGTTGTTTTAGTCTAAATTCCTGTTCCTATTGTGTTCATGTACATAGTGCCTTCTCAAACTTGAGGTTGAATCCAAGAAGTTGTCTTTTTCTTTTAGATTTTGCTTTTACTTTCTTTTTTGCCTTGTTGAAGAAGTTTCTGATCCTTCTATATGAATCAATCTTAATGTGTATAATGGTGTTCTTTGGATACCGCTGGTGGCTTATCGATTGTGTTCTGGAAAGTATAGGTCTGTCTGTTTTTTATACGTATAACATTGGTAACGTGACTTTGTCAAGTCTACTATTGCAAATGATGAAGTACGAAAAAGCTTCAAAACTAGAACTCAACAAACCAATCTATTCCAGTGAACAAACAACTTTGATTCGAACCTACCAAAAAACATGCAATGAAACTTAACTTCATCATCATCTCCAAAGTTGGTGTGCCTACCTCAATGTCTCAGACGAAGATGGTACATAAGCTGCCTAATAATGGCAAATTTCGGCGACAACGAGGCTACCGCTTGACTCCAGGCTATGTGAACACCTGGCCTGCACCTGCCTGAAATTCACGGTTCAATCACATCACATGAACTATTAAGCAATAAGTGCATCCTAATTGAAGAAAATATGGACCTAGTTTAGCAACAAGATTAGAAGACTCACCAAATCAGTTGGTCCTCAATTTTTAATTTAATATAGAAGTTACCAAAACAAAAAAAAGAAATAGAAGAAAGGCTTAATGCTGCAGCCATTATAGTTGTCAGCATACATAGATCATTCTAATTCAAGAAAGCCAATTCCTTTCCTCGTCCGTAATTCATCTCCAAACAAGAAACATAAAATAAATTGAGAATCTAGCAAAATTGGCACAACCATCACTTGACAGTGATGATCTTAATAACAGATGCAGTTCCAACCCGGTATAGAGCCACCACAGAGTCTCCATTATTACATAGTCCCTGTTCCTTGGCATGCTGAATGGCAAAATCCAAGGCTTCTTCTGTTGTCTCCTCGTGAGAAGCCTTAGCAGATCCTGCATATAAAATTGGCACCAACCCACTGAAAATAAGGCTGCACCTTGCGGGAGCTTCGTCACCGCATGACCAATCAAAGGAATCAGTCTTAATCTGGGGCACAACCACTGAGAAAATTGGCATGGCTGGCCGATACTTAGCCACCAGTTTTGCAGTACTTCCCCCCTAGTTAAAACCAATATCAAAGCTGCTTTCGTCGAATTAGCTGTTCTAACGGCAGAAGAGGCAAGACTCTCTACGGGGCTCATGGGCACAGGTGAATGTTGCATAATTCTTTTAAATACATCCCCATAATCAAGTGTGCTCTCTGCTTCTACACAAATCTTTGCCATTGTCCGAACAGCAAGTTCTGGATAAGCTCCAGCTGCAGTCTCACCACTCAGCATCACGCAATCAGTCCCATCAAGAACTTCATTGGCAACATCAGTGGCTTCTGCTCTAGTTGGTCGCGGAGATTTGATCATGGACTCCAGCATCTGGGTTGCAGTGACAACTGGTTTTCCCTGAATGTTTCACTTATAGATCATTACTTTCTGGGCTAGAAATATCTTCTCAATAGGGATTTCCATTCCAAGGTCACCACGGGCCACCATAAATGCATCCGTGTTTGCTAAGATATCATCAAAGTTTGCCACCCCTTCTTGATTCTCAACCTACCAAGTAAAGTTAAAAACGATATAAATAATAAATGACATAAAAGTCAAACGATGATGATTGCATGTGCTACCAGTGCCCTGTTGCTGTCAATTCATTCAAAACAAAGGCTCATGGAGACAGATCCTCTGTTTAATTTTATGATATCTTATTCTGTCGTATAAATCTCAGTCATTTATTTGTACAGACCTCACATTTATTTATACGGGACTCACGCGGGACTCTTATAAATAAATGGTTGAGATTCAAAGGACAGAATAAGAAACTATAAAATTGGACAGAGGATCTTGCCTTCCTGCCTATTAGCCCAAAAAAAAAAAATTTTTTAAATATTATTTATTTAATTATTTATTTAATAAAGCATGATTAGACTAATTAAGATGATAGGAATTAAATATGATGGCATTAAATAGCATATGACATTAATTAGCATGTAATGGCATTAATGAATTAGGTAAGAGTTAGTAACATTTAATGTG
>JANIIA010000003.1:206861-217664 GCA_027478495.1 Erythroxylum alaternifolium
TTGGGATAAAGGAAATAACCCCTCAAGGCAAGGTGATCAAGTTACATGTTCTACGATTCAAGAGTTGGACTCCGGTATGGGATCCAACAGTTGGGATCCGGTCTCCGGGTCGGGTCCTAACACTGCCTCTTGGCATGCATGCATCGCAACTCCAAATAAGCCTTCCAAAATCACTTAGAAACAGAAACAAGTTCAAAGCAAACACTATAACGCATGTGTCGTGAAATTTAGGTTAATTTTTACCAATAACATATTCACCTCAAGCACTATTGCCTAGGTGAATAGAGTGTGAATGATTGTACTGAAAAATCACATCAGGTAAATTCTTAAAAAGGACTAAGAAGGTCACAAACGGTCCCACTTAAAAGTTAATCTTGTAGGTAGAATTTTCTTAGACATGTAGTTTAATAGTACAATAATTCACTGTAAATATACCTGACAATAGTTATTAAATAGACAAATAAAGAATACCAAAATTTAAAGAGGTTCAGTCAATTATGCCTACTTCCTCGGACACTACTAAATTGATATTTCACTATTTTCAAGAAATAATACAAATAAAAGACTATAAAAGAAGAGAAGGAATTTTTGTCTAATGGAAAGACAAGTTTGGGATGATTTAACTAAGGAGGGGAGGCTCCTTTTATGGCTTTAGAAGCCTCCACCATTCCCACACATTTTCGATGTGGGATTATGGAATGAGCTAAAATATTTGACCAATCAATAAATCTCCACCTTGGCAAATTCCACTTTTTTAAATCTCTCACAAAACTCATTTTTAGTAATGTTTTCAAATGTTCTTTACAACGCCCATCTTCAATTTTTAGCAATATTAATAAAGTCCAAACAATGTTGGAACTTGACCACGGTCACCACCTTCGTCAACATATCAGCAGGATTCTCAGTGGTCTTAATCTTCTGGATTGCTACTCCACCTTCTTTCAAAACCTCTAGTATAGAGTGATAACGGACATCAATATGCTTTGTACTTGCATGGTAAACCTTGTTCTTTGCAAAAAGGATAGCATTCTTTGCTGATAACGGATAGTGCACTTTCACGTGCTTATGTTGAACCCCTAACTCACTAAGCAATCCTTGAAGTCAAATTGCCTCCTTCATAGCCTCTGCAGCTGTCATATACTCTACCTCTGCAGTCGACAAAGCAACTGTTAAATGTAAGGTAGACCTCCAACTGACTATTGCCTTGCAAGAGTAAATACATAGATAGTAGTTGATTGACGTTTGTCTAAATTACCGATATAGTCAGAATCATAATATCCAACTACACATTGATCGTCTTGCTTACCCTGCTGAAATACCAAACCAACATTTATAGTGTTCAGAATTTACCGTAGAATCCATTTCACAGCTTGCTAATGTTCCTTTCCAAGATCATGCATATACAAGCTCAAAACCCCAACTGCTTGTGAAATGTCAGATCTTGTACACACTATGGCGTACATCAAGCTACCAACCGTATTTGTATATGGTACTTTAGTCATGTACTCTTGTTCTACATCTTTCTTTGCAGATAGAGATGCACTGAGCTTTATATGAGGATCAAGCAGAGTACTAATAGGTTTTGACCTTGCATTCATGCCAAAATGTTGTAGTACCTTTTTCAAATATTGCTTTTGAGTCAAACATATTCTCCCCAACTTTCTATCTCTACTTATCTCCATGTCAAGAATTTTCTTGGCTTCACCCACATCCTTCATTTCAAACTCTTGATTTAACTGAATCTTTAATCTCTCAATTTCTCTTTAATTCTTTGAAGCTATCAGCATATTATCAACATATAAGAGACGATAGATATAAGATCCATCTTGTAGCTTGCAAAAATACACACAGTAATCGCATTTGCATCTCGTGTACTTTTGGCCCATTATAAACTTCTCAAATCGCTTGTACCGCTACCTTGAAGATTGCTTCAATCGGTACAATGATTTTTCAAGCTTTCACATCATTTTCTCTTTTCCAACAACTTTAAAACCTTCGAGCTGATTTATATAGATTTCCTCCTTTAAGTCTCCATGTAAAAAATGTGTTACTAAAGCCAACAAAATTCGAATGAAGGAATGTTTTACGACTGAAGATAAAATTTCATTATAATTAACTCCCTCCGTCTGAGCGTAGCCTTTGATCACCAGCCATGCTTTGTAGCGAACATTATCTTTCTCAGGAAATCCAACTTTCTTTATATATACCCATTTGCATCCAATTGCCTTCTTTCCCTTTGGAAGACTATCTAGCTTCCACGTCTAATTCTTATGAAGGAAATGCATTTCTTCATTTATAGCTATCCTCCACTTATCTTCTTCTGAACTTTGGACTGCTTCCTTATAAGTGGTAGGAAAGTCATCATTTTCAATTAGAGATGCATAAGCCACCATATTAACATAACGACCAAGTACTTGAATGTTCCTTTTTGGCTTTCTTAATGCAATTGGTAGTTGTTGTTGTGGAGGTTCTTAGATTGGAAATTCTTCTTCATCTGGCTCCTCTTCTACCACAGGAGTTTCTACATCTACTTCATCATTTGATAGGGTAACAATTCTTCTTTCAAACTCCATCTATTTTGGAGTAGCATCTATCTGCTTAACATTTTTAGTTGTCACCTTTCTTAACATGGTAGATTCGTCAAAGGTAACATCCCTGTTGAAAATTATTTTCTTTGACTCTGGGAACCAAAGATGATATCCTTTCATACTAGTGGTGATCCCTATGAAAATTGCTTTTTTTGCACGTGGATCTAACTTTGACTCCTTAACATGATAGTATGAAGCGGAACCAAACACATGTAAGGAATCATAATCTGCAGCAAGTTTTCCAAACTATTTTTCCAAACGTGTTTTACCACCAATAGCAGTTGATGGAAGATGACTGATAAGATGACAAGCGTATGTAACAGCCTCAGCTCAAAATTCTCTGTCCAACCCAGAATTAGATAACATACACCAAACTTTCTCCAACAATGTCCGGTTCATACGTTTTGCCACCCCATTTTGTTGTGGTTTATCCCTGACTGTGAAATGTCTGACAATACCGTCATCTTCGCAAACTTTTAAAAATGGATCACTCTTGTACTCCCCACCATTATCTATATAGAGACGTTTGATCCTTCTACCTGTTTGAGTTTCCACCATCTTCTTCCATTTGAGGAAAACTCCCAGCACTTCATCTTTAGTCTTTATAGTATACACCTATACTCTTCGAGAAAAATCATCAACAAAGGTTAATAATAGTGTTTTCCTCCCAAAAAAGCTATTTTGGAAGCTCCCCACATATCACAGTGAACATAATCCAAAATACCATTTGTATTATAGATTGCAGTGCCGAATTTAACTTTTGTCTGCCTCCCTTTGACATAATGTTCACAGAAATCTAATTTGCAGGTCCAAACTCCTTTCAACAATTCTTGATTTATCTTCAAAAAAATTTCACTTGCATGTCCCAAGTGCATATGCCACAACCTAACTGCTTCTAGCTCTTGATCATCATTAAAAGCTCTACTATTGTTCCAATAACTACATTACCTTGGTAATAATATAGGTTATTGTTTCTTCAAATTCATTTCATTACCACAAGTGCGCCAGAGATAACTTTCATTACTCCATTTGTTGCATTTATAGTGTAACCCTTTGATTCTAAGACTCCCGCAGAAATAAGATTCTTCATCAAACTTGGCACATATCTGACATCTATCAGAGTCCTGGTTGTTCCATCGTGATTTCTTAAGCAAATTGAACCAATCTCATTTGTTGTGTAGGGATTGTCATTTGCTGTGTAAACAACCTCACCTTAAAATCGGAGAACCAATCCCGATTAGGACACATGTGATGACTACAACCTGGATCGAGCAGTTATAGACTAGAAGGGCTTATTGAAGATGTAACAACTAATGAAAGATCTGAGTTTGTATCTTCACACTCAATAATATTCAAATTTGCAACAACCTTTCCCTCGATTTTATACTTCAGCTTTAGACAATCCTTTTTTCTAGTGCCCTTTTTCTCGACAAAAGGTGCATTCATCTTTGCTTAATTTGAGCTTCGACTTCGATCTCCCTTTCTTTCCTTTAATCTGGCTCAACGAACGGCCTCTGACTACCAAAGCTTCTGCTGCTCCACTTGTACATTCTTCCTTTGTCTTCCTTCTCAATTCATAATTGTACAAAGTAGTTGTAACTTCATTAAGAAACACATCAACTTTCCCATGAAGTAGAGTAGTTTCAAGAAACTTAAACTCCTTAGGAAAGGATCCCAACAATATTAAAGCTAGATCTTTATCTTCAAATGTCACATACAAATTTATTAAATCGGTAATTAACTGATTAAAACTGGTGATGTGATCATTTATAGTGATACCTGGAACATAAGAGAAACGAAACAGTCTCTTCTTCGTATGGAGCTTATTCTGACTGCTTTTCTTTAGGAATTTCTCTTCCAACGCGTTTCACAATTTAGATGCAGAAGTTTCTTTCGAGAAAGCATACTTTTGCTCTTTGGAAAGACACGATCGAATTGTACCACATGTCAAACGATTTATAGTCTTCCAATCTTTCTCCTCAACATCATCTGGTTTCTTTTCTTCAATGGCGATGTCAAGGCCTTGCTGAAAAAGAGCGCCTTGCACCTCACTTTGCCACATGCCGAAATGACCCGTACCATAAAATATCTCATCGCTAATCTTGAATTTGTCACAGTAGTCCTTGCTAAAATAGACGAGGTAGAAGCTGTCGATGTGGTTGATGCAGTCGTATCTTTGATTTCTGTCATCTCTGTTACAATTTCTATTCAATAGCTGTCAATGTGGAATGCCAATAGCCCAAGGAAAAATATTTTCTGATGTGGAAGATCAAACTACGCTGCAACCACAAAGCATGCTAAGAAAAAACTTTGGCTCTGATACCAATTGTTATGAAATTTGGGTTAATTTTCACCAATAATGACAAATTCACCTCGAGCATTATTGCTTAGGTGAATTGAGTGTGAATGATTGTATTGAAAAATCACACCAAGTAAATTCTCACTAAAGACTGGAGGGGTCATAAACGGTCCCACTTAAAACTTAATCTCCTAGACAGAATTTTCCTAGATATGTAATTTAATAGCACAATAATTCACTATAACTATACCGGACAATAGCTATTAAATAGACAAATAAAGAACATCAGAATTTAACGAGATTCAACTAATTTTGCTTATTTCTTCGGATACTACTAAATTAATACTTCACTATTTTTAGGAAATAATACAAATAAAATACTACAAAAGGAGAGAAAAATATTTTGTCTAATGGAAAGACATCTTTAATTAGGGATGATTTAACTGAAGAGGAGAGGTTCCTTTTATAATTTTAGAAACCTCCACCGTTCTCACACATTTTCGACGTTGGATTATGGGATGAGCAAAAATATTTGACCAACCAGTAGTACTTGCTTGTAGCATGAAAAAGAATGAATCTTTGTTCTTATATCTCCCAACAAACAATAGTACCTTAGACATGAGAAGGATATTCTTAGCATGCTTGCCCAACAAGTTGCGGACTTCCACAAGATCTGAGCCTTTTCGAACAAAAGAAAGAGCAATCATGTCAATGTGATTAGGAACCCCCCAGGCCATGATATCGTCTTTGTCTTTTTCTGTCAAAGTAGGTAGATCCACTATTACTCCTGGGAGATTAACATTCTTCCTCTCACCAAGAACAGCTGAATTCTCACACCGGCATTTAGTCAAACCGGCTTGTTCGTCACATGATAGAACGGTGAAGGAAATTGTGCCATCAGCGCAGAGTATAACGCTCCCTGGCTTGACATCCTGGGCCAATCTCTTGTAGCTCATGCAAATCATATCTTGATCACCCTTGATGGTGTAATCTGTAGAAATGGAGATCTCTTGACCTTGCTTGAGCTGAAGGGGCTTGCCATCCTTTAGGAAACCAGTACGAATCTCAGGTCCCTGTGAAAATTTGAAGTGTGGGATTGGAATTGCATCAATAATATCTATTTGTAGATAGAATATGGTTAAATCAATGAAAGCACCTACCTTGGTGTCAAGCATTACAGCACAGAGAAGACCAGTGTTGGCCATGGCAGTCCTGAGATTGTGAAGAGTTTCTTGGTGGTAGTCGTGAGATCCATGTGAGAAATTGAATCTAGCAACGTTCATACCCGCCCTCAACAGTTTCTCGCACATCTCAATGGATCTTGATGCTGGTCCCAGTGTGCATACTATCTTCGTCTTGGCCTTTCTCTCCTCCATTTCCCCAACTCTGCAATCTAACGCAGATCCCTTACACTACCAGAGATTTACGTCTCCATACAACTAACTAACTACCTGCCTAGCTACGTATGTGTACACAATATATATATAACACACTTGTTTTTATTTTTTCTGTTCTTTTTGCATTAAATTCCTTATCTTAATAAATTAATATTTGTAAATCACTTTCTTTTATTTCATACCCTTTCACTCAATCGAACTTAAAACTCAAATTATTGATTTTCAGTGGCTTAAAAGGGATATCTTTTCATGACGAAGAAGATCAGCTAATCATAGATGCCATTTTCGCCTCATGTCCATAGTGAGTTGGTTGTCTATATTTTTAGCAATAATCGCTGCTTGAATTCAATTGATAACTCTGTCCGCAACTTGATATTTATCATCACCGTCACCCTGATAAAGGCACTTGTTCCTTTCCTTCCAAAGGTCATGAACTCAGCCAACTGCAGTACTACATTCGAACCTCTAGTATTGAAAATGGATATAAATCATTGTAACGTAGATGCCCATTTATATGTATGGTTCCCCATATTCAGCATGTGTTGGATTCTTCCCCATATGGCTTTTGAATAACGATAATTGAAGAACAGATGGTCGCGAGTTTCCTCCAGTTCCATACATAACACACACTTTGTGTCTTGTGTGCCATGCCAACGTTTTTTGGTCTTTAATCGGTCAAGAACCGCAAGCCACACAACAATGGGTGTATTGTGATTGATAGTACACTTCCATATGAGTTTATACCATCCCTCTTTGTGACAACTGAGGTGTCCATAGAATCTTTCTTCACCCTGATTTGTTTGTATTGCAGGCAACTGTCCCTCCAAAGCAGTAAATCCTCTGAAGTCACCGTGCCAATTCCCATTAGATATAATGCTCGCAACTTTTGAATGAGAAGGAAGTCTATTATGCGCGCAGCTGAAACAACTCTGGCCTTAGGATTATAGGACTAGCACAAGACCAATTATCAGACCACAATGATGTAATCTGCCCATTCCCAACTACGTGCTTGATGTATGGATATATAAAGCTGCCAAGGTTTAAAATCTGCTTGAAGATCCACGAATGTTGAGATGATGGCGAGAGCTGCCAAAAATTAGTATTACTGAGATGGATTACATGAATCCATTTAACTCATAACGCATCTTTATCAATAAAAAGCCTCCATATCCTTTTCCTCATTAGAACTTTCTGCATATTTGAAACAGAAATGATTCCCAACCCCCCTTGGGTCTTCGGTTTAGTGATCTCGCTCCACCGTACTTCAGCTTTCTTCGCATGTTCATTTGATCCTGTCCATAGGAACGTTTTGAGGATTTTGTTATTTCCTTTATCACTTTCTTAGGCAGAGCTACATAAGCAGCCCAATACATATGCATCCCATTCAAAACCGAGATAATTAAAGTCAACCTTGCAGCATAAGATAGATGTCTATTTTGCCACGCATTTACCCTCCCTTTGATCTTTTCCATGAGGGGGATGCAATATGAAATTTTCAGTTTGGAAAAGGAGATCAGTAAACCCAGGTAAAAGGATGAGGATTGGTATCTCAGTGTTGGGATGAATGCTCCAATCCCAAGTGGGGCTTGCCAGATAATGCCGATGGTAAAAATAAAATAAAACTATCGACGGTAAAAAAAGTTAATAGTGTCAGCAAATATTAAATTACCGTTACCATCTTTACCTCCAATAATTACTTGACGACTGAATACACCAGAAATAATAATCATGGTAAAAATTGAATAGTGACCATAAATGCCAGAAAAAAAAAATAAGAACACCAATATTTACTTGAAAAATCCCCTAAATAATTGAGGGAAAAACCACGGTCCAAGCCGATAAAATTTTCACTGTATATATGGAGAAAATTTCTTACAATCACTCAAATTTTTCACCCACTAGAATATGATCACAATTCTAGCAACTCTCAAATTTTACCGTTCTATTTTTACCTTACACCTCTCTGTAGATATGATCCAGAGCATAAGACTCACTCAATACTCTCTCTGTGTATTGAGCTTTGTTGCTTTTATTTTCTCTCTGCTGAATACTGCAAACCTCAAGCCTATTTATAGACTCTAAGCATCATGAATATGTGGCTTCAATGTTGGCCACATCTCTAGCCAGCCAAACACCACAAAATCAAAAAGAAAACGGTAACAATCATATCTGCCACAATTTGTGCCTGGTCAGTAGTGGGATGTTAGGATGGATCCATTAATTCTCCCCCTCTAGCCCCAACCATCACATACTGGAGGAGGTCTTCATCCTGCTCTTAGTAAGATCCCATCCCAGCGAGTTCGACACACAACTCGAACTTCTCTTTGGGAACAATCTTCGTCAGCATATCAGCAGTATTTTTATCAGTGTGAATCTGTTGCAACTAAAACGCTTTCTCCTCAACGACAAGTCTGAGCCAATGATACCATACGTCAATATGTTTCATTCGTGCATGATATATAGTGTTCTTGCTCAAGTCTAAAACACTTTGACTATCACAATAGACTATGTCTTCTTCCTGCTACACACCCAATTCTTGAAAGAATCTCTTCAACCAAAGCATTTCTTTTCCTAATTTTGTTGCTGCAACGTACTCTGCTTCAGTAGTTGAGAAGGAAACACATTTTTGTAATCTTGACTACCATGAGATAGCTTCCCCTGAGAATGTAAATAGATATCTTGATGTAGATTTTCTTTCATCAAGATCACTGACCATATCTGCATCTGTATAGCCAACAAGTGCAAGTGTTTCTCCTCCAAAAGTCAGACATAACTTTGAGGTTCCTCTCAAGTATTTGAAAATCCACTTCGCTGCTTCCCAATGTATCTTCAGGAGATTTGACAGAAATCGGCTTACAACGCCAACTGCACGAGCGATATCAGGTCTTGTACACACCATTGCGTACATCAAACTTTCGACCGCTGAAGAATATGGTACATTTGACATATCTTCTCTTTCTTTCTCCATTGATGGATGGGATTTCTTACTCAACTTGAAGTAAGCGGCAAGTGGAGTGCTAAATGGTTTAGCATTCTTCATATTGAACCTCTCGAGAACTCGTTCTATATATTTCTCTTGCGATAATCATAACTTACAGGACTCCCGATCTCGGATAATCTCCATTCTGAGAATTCGCCTTTCCGATCCCAAATCTTGCATGTCAAATGCCTTTGAAAAATCACCCTTTAACCTGCTAATCAAGTCTGCATATGGTCCAACGATTAGCATATCATCAACATATAAGAGAAGGATGATAAATTTACCGTCAGGTTATCTGCGAACATATACACAAGGATCTGCATTCGTCCTTTTGTAGCCTTGATTCACCATGAAAGAATCCTACTTTTTATACCATTATTGTGGGGATTGTTTTAACCCATATAAGCTTTTCTTCAGGCAACAAACCATGTACTCCTTTCCCTTGACCTTGAAACTGTCTGGCCGTTCCATGTATTTCTCTTCCTCTAGATCCCCATGCAAGAATGTGGTCTTTACATCGAGCTGCTCCAACTCAAGGTTCAAGTTGGCTACTAGACCAAGCACAACTCGAATAGAACTTATTTTCACAACTGGTGAAAAAGTCTCGTCAAAGTCAATACCTTTCTTTTGAGTGAAACCTTTGACGACCAATCGAGCTTTGTATCTTATTAGGTTCCCATCATCTTTCTTCAGCTTGTACACCCATTTGTTCTTAAGTGTTCTCTTCCCTTTTGAAAGTTTCATCAGCTCGTACGTGTCATTCTTCTATAGAGAATTTATCTCCTCTTGCATGGCCTTCATCTAGCAATCTCTATCTTTACAAGATTGCACATCTTAAAAGCTCTCTGGCTCCCCCTCATCAATAATCAAATATAATCAGAACTAGGGTACCTTATAGATGGTTGACGTTCTTTGATTGACCTTCTCAACTGAGGTTCAACTCATTCCAGTGGAATGGGGTTCTCTGGCTCCCCCTGCTCAACACCCTCTGCATCAATATCATCATCTACAATCGTCTCTTAATCCCCCATGACTAGCTCTTCTTCTTCCTGTTCTGATTCTGGCATTCCTCCTCCTGTGGCATCATCTATTGGAATGCTCACCGATGAAATATCAATAACACCGCCACTTGTAGATCTTGTAGCATCCATAATTGTATCTGCCACGATCTTATTCTCGTAGAATACAACGTCTCGACTCCAAACAACTTTCTTTTTCACTGAATCCCATAACCTGTAGCCAAACTCTTCATCTCTGTAACCAATAAATATGCAAGGCATCGACTTATCATCAAGTTTTGATTTCTGCTCTTTCAGAACATGCATGAACACCTTGCAGCCAAATACCCTTAGGTGAGAGTATGAAATATTCCTACCTATCCAAACCTTCTCTGGAATGTCAAAGTTCAAAGATACTGAAGGTAGTCGGTTGATTAGGTAGACTACAGTACCGACAGCTTCTCCCCAAAATGACTTAGTTAAGTTAGCCATTTTGAGCATGGATCTGACTCTTTCAACAATGGTGCGATTCATCCGTTCA
>JANIIA010000003.1:217764-240374 GCA_027478495.1 Erythroxylum alaternifolium
TTCAAGTTCATGAGTTTTCTGATCATGAACACTTTTCCTTGAGCATTAGTAGCCTCGTACATACCTTCTAATTTCTTCCGAAAAACTTGGGGAACGTTTTCATTCTTCACGTGGTTATACAAACTAGCATCTATCCATTGGTATATTATACCCAATGTTTGCTTCTTTAATTTGTTCCACTGCTTCTCGGTCATATCTTCTGGCTTAACACCGTCACCTTCAATTGGATCATAAAGATCTTTACAATTGAGGTAATCCTCCATTCTAGATTTTCACATTGAGTAATTCGAATCCGTCAACTTGATCATTACCCCGTCGTTAGCCATGCTGAGCTCCTGGATCTGCCAAATCAAAGGCTCTGATACCAAATGTTGGGATGTATGCTCCAATCCTAAGTGGGCCCTATTGGGGAATACCGATGGTAAAAGTAAAATAAAATTATCGACGGTAAAAAATGTTAATAGCGCCAGCAAATATTAAATTACCATTACCACCTTTACCTCCAATAATTACTTGACGATCGAATCCACCAAAAATAATAACCATGATAAAAACCAAATAATGACCGTAAATGCCAGAAAAAATAAGGACCCGAGATTTATGTGAAAAACCCCCTAAATAATTAGAGGAAAAAACCACGGGCCAAACCGGTAATATTTTCATTATATGTATGGAGAAAATTTTTTACAATCACTCAAATTTCTCAAAATTTTTTACAATCACTCAAATTTCTCAAAATTTCTTACAATCACTCAAATTTCTCACCTACTAGAATATGATCACAATTCTAGCAACTCTCAAATTTTACCACTCTATTTTTATCTCACGCCTCTCTATGGATGTGATCCAGAGCACAAGATTCACGCAATAGTCTCTCTGTGTATTGAGCTTTTTTGCTTTTCTTTTCTCTCTACTTAATGTTGCAAACCTCAAGCCTATTTATAGGCTCCAAGCATCATGAATATGTGGCTTCAATTTTGGCCACATCTCTAGCCAACCAAACACCATAAAACCAAAAAGAAAACAGCAACAACCATGTCTGCCACAATTTATGCCTGGTCAGTGGTGGGATGGACCCATCACTCAGCCCAATTATTGTGCTAAATAGCTTTGGATTGTACACATCGGAAGATTAATAAAGGCTACTCTTCTGTAGATTAATTTGTAAACCCGTCCATTTGGGAAATAACGCCGAAGAGTTCATCACCAGCTGCACAGAAGTTGGCTCAGCGTCAGAGAAAAGAACAAGATCGTCAACGAACATTAAGTAAGTCTGTTAACAAGACAGTTATGATGGAATTTATAAGCGCCATTGGAAACTGTCATCTTTTTTAGCAACTAAGACAGGCCTTCTATAGACATAGTGAAGAGGTATGGGGATAGGGGATCCCTTGCCGAATACCTCTAGCTGTATGAAAAATTCTAGAAGGTTGGCCGTTGATTAAAACACTGAAGGACATTGATTGCAAACACGACATTATCCACTGTACGTATCTAGTTGGGAAATCCATCACTACTAAGCAATTTTGTAAGAAGTTCCAGCTGATTGTATCAAAGGCCTTAAAGAAATCGATTTTCATCATGCAACTTTTGATCTTCTTGATGCTTTGGTAATCACGGATCAGATCTTACATAATCAAAATATTATCACTGATGTTTCTCCTTGGAATGAATGCTTCTTGAGATATGTTGATAACACCCTTAAGAACATCTTTAATATACCTGCTATCAACTTTGCGATGACTTTGTATAATGCATTGCAACAAGAAATTGGTCTGAAATTTGACATCGACATAGCTGTTTTACTTTTGGCACTAGACAAACGTAAGTATGGTTCACCTCCTGTAGCATTTTTGTGGAAGAGAAAAATTCTAATACAGCCTTCGTAAATAATTTTCCTGTGATCTCCCATGTTTGTTGATAGAAGCCTGCAAAAAATCCATACGATCCTGGTGCTTTTGAAGGGCTCAGTCCAAATATCATTTGCTCCACCTCCGATTTAATGAATGGAGCTGCAAGTAACTCCTTAATATCCGAGTTGAGCAAACTTTCCAAGAGTTGTTTCATATTGGAAGTCATCTGTTCAGATGTGTCATTGCCCATCAGCTCCTTAAAGAATCCTTGCGCCATATCCAAGAGAGCATCCTGATCAGATACAGGTTGCTCTGAGTCGTCCATCAATTAGGAAATACGGTTTCTATTTCTTCTTAAGAGTATTGAGGAATGAAAGAATTTTGAATTAGTATCTCCATCTTGTAACCAATTTGTATAAGCTTTTTGTTTAATGATAGAATGTTATAGAGTGAGCGCTTGGTTTATTCTTGCAAAGTGCTAACTTCAAATGCTCTCAAATCAGCATCATGGAGGGCATTATAGCAACCCTGTTGAGCTTCTGTTAGTCTCTTTTTAAGTTGTACAAGGTTATGAGATTTGAGCAAAAATAAGACCTTTAAGTTCAACTTTTACCTTCTTCAGTTTCTGCATTAAGTTGAAATGCTTTGAAACCATTCACCTCTTGATGCCAACAGTCTTGGATGATGCTTAAGAATCCTACTGTATGAGCTAATCCATTGAAATATCAAAATGGAGCTCGAAACTTACTGACTTGCTCATAACCCTTAGCTAGCATGTATGAATGATCGGAGAGGATATTTTCCACAAAATGCACATTTGAATGTGGGAACTAAGCAAACCAGATTGGATTAACTATAGTTATATCAAGTTTCTTTCAAATAAACCACTGGTTAGACTGTTTATTAGACCATGTATATAACCTCCCAGTAGATGAAAGGTCCAACAAGTCGACATTGCTTAACAAATGAGATAGTTCCTTTACGTCGCTAAGAGAGAATTTTTTTCCACCTTCAATTTCCTTGGAGATTAATGTACAGTTGAAGTCTCCACTTACCATCCAAGGCATATTGATTAGGGAATGCAACCTGGTTAAGTCTTGCCACAATCTCTGTCGCTGAAATGTAAAGTTAGAAGCATATATCAGCGTGAGAGCAAATCGAATATTCTGATCATAAACATGCCATTGCAAATGCATTAGCTGATCACTTTCTTCAACTTTTTATACTTCAATAATATCCTCATTATAGAAGCACAATACTCTGCCATTCTTAAAGTTGCCTTTATCACCACTGTTTACATGATCTGGAAAGAGAGGAATTACCAGATTTATCAAAACGTTGCTATAAACAAGTATCAGTTAGCCTACAAGATTCTAAACTGTATCCGTGAGATTCTACTAGCGGAAGGAATTGTAGATCAAATTTCTCTGTTTATGCAGACCAGATGACAACTTCATATTTAGTAAGTAATACCCCTCTTGTAAATCTAAGCAAATCCCCTATATAGTATCTGTATAGTTATCGAATTACCCCTGTAATTTTGCAATAGCTTGGCTATTGATTTTCTAATCCATTATTCATTTTCAAAAAACCAAAACCGTAGGTCCTTTTAATGAAAGGGGTCTTTGATCTTTGTCTCAGGAAGACCTACTAAGTAAGCCCTTTTTTATGCACGAGGTCCTTCACCATAAACCACAAGTGTTTAAAATGTTTCTCTCACACACGAAATAACACAAGTGTATAACAGAATAAAGAAAGCAACAAAAGATATATATATATATAGTCGAAGTCACTCTTTCATTAACTCTCAACAAAATGTTAACAAAAGATACAAGTACCTCCTTCTCGAAGCACTTACAAGGAACTCCTTACTCTAAGACCTTACAAGGAACTTCCTACTCGAAGCCTTTACAATGAGAACTCCCCAAAAGCTCTCAACTCTCAAAGCTCCTCTTTTGAGTGATTTCTCTCAATGAGTGAATGACTCAATGATTGAATTCCTGGCTCTCAACTATAATGAGCTATTTATAGGCTTCTTTTGCTTGGAAAGCAAGTTCAAGATCTTTAAGGATCTCCATAATCTTAGTTAATCCTATCAACTAAAGATTACACTGCATCACATCGACCAATGTGAAGACATCCCCTTTCTCCTAGGACTATTCTAATTGGCTACATTACATCAAAATCTAATTCAATAAAGATTACATGCCAACTTGGAAGATTGCAACCATATCCTTTAAGATCTCTACTATCTTCAGATGATTCTCCTACATGATCTTTATCTCTTAGATTTGATGAATCTCTAATGTGATCTTCAAGTTGATCTCGCCACGTCATCATGTGCCACATCACCCATAGTTTCCACATCACTGCTGATGAGTTTCCAAGTCACCAAGGCCTATCCGCACAAAGGTCCATCAATGCACGTCCATAAACAAATCCATCTTCCATGATCAATCTCACTCATGGTGTAGTCTCGTCGCTCTATGACTAAGTACAAGTCATAATTCGAGTTAGTATAAAACCTCGCATGTTTTACATACCTTCGACCTCCCTCGCCGAAGTCAAGTGCTTATGCGCCTTCCTTGCACGCAGGCCTTTGCGTACCCTCAGGTCTCGTATGACTTAGTCGCCAACTCTGCGCAACTTCGTATTCGAATCTCACGTCTCATTGAAGATTTCTACCAATGTGCGTCTACGCATATGCACAGGTATCGAATCTCGCCTAATCTCGAGATCTTTACCGATACTTCCCGCATCCCTCGCCTATTTCGCAAGTTCCTCAGGTTTTGCTTGCCAACCCATAAGACTTTGCCTTGTTCCCTTATCAGCACGCCTTCTTCGTGCCGACCTGCGTGCTAAGCATTGGCCAAGGCTCACCAACAATCGCAAGATTCCACAGTCTGGACTTAGGGGTCTAACAAACCACCCCCACTAGAAGAATTCGACACCCTTATCAAAATAATATGTGGGCACTCCTTCACGAGCGGTTCTCTCGAAGACTCCTTCGCTAACTATTGATGACTGAAGCAAGCCTTCTCTTCCATTGGTACCTTTCCTATGTACCACTTCCTCTTTCCGTCGAGTTTGTTTTTGCACAGGTCCTCCTCCATAAGGCTCATAACATTCAAGTAGGCGATGCTATTGATGACTCCTTCCCCCGAGTTGTCTTCATCGCTCCCTCCTTTGTCCTTCGCGACTATGGAGTTCATCTGCTCCTCGCCCTTCGTCCTTTTCGGGCATTCTCGAACATAATGCAGCCCCTCACAGATGAAGCATGTAACATTCCCCTTCGATTGCTTCTTTTTATGTTGAGAAGATTCTCCCACCTTCTCTTTGCCTTTCCCTTTGCCATCCCGAGTTCCACCATTTTTCTTGCCCTCTCTGCTGGGTAGAATTGGTAGTGGCAATTGGACATCTACCAAAGCATCTGCCGCCGCTATTCGGCTAGGGAGTTCCTTCATGTTCTGCCTCCGAAACTCCATTTATGCCCAACCTTGCAAGCCGCTAGTGAAGTTGAACAACTTGTCTTCCTCTGACATGTTCTGCACGTCCAACATCACCTATGTGAACTTCCTCACATACTCCCTCACCGAGCCGTCTTGCTTCAAGCCCTTCAAAGCTTCCCTTGTAAGCCATGAAGTGTTGTTAGGTAAGAACTGGTCTGTTAGCTCCTTCAGCTTGTCCCACGTATCAATGGGAGGTCTGCTCGCACTGATGTCATTAGAGATCCTCGTCCTCCACCATAGCTTAGCATCACCTACCATGTACATTGTTGTGATTGACATCTTCTCTGAGTCTGCCACCTTTGCCGCTGCAAAGTACTGCTCTATATCCCACAAAAAATTTTCGACCTCCTTAGCACTCCGCTTGCCATCGAAAATTTATGGCTCTCGGACCTTCACCATAGTGCTTTCCACTCGAACACCCATCTCGTGCACACTTGAGTGTTTAAAGTGTTTCTCTCACACACAAAATAACACAAGTGTATAATAGAATAAAGAAAGCAATAAGAGATATATATATATATATATAGCCGAAGCTACTCTTTCATTAACTCTCAACAAAATGTTAACAAAAGATACAAGTACCTCCTTCTCTAAGCACTTATAAGGAACTCCCTACTTGAAGACCTTATAAGGAATTCCCTATTCGAAGCCCTTACAATAAGAACTTCCCAAAAGCTCTCAACTTTTAAAGCTCTCTCCTCTGAGTGATTTCTCTCAATGAATGAGTGACTCAATGATTGAATTCCTAACTCTCAACTCTAATGAGCTATTTATAGGCTCCTCTTGCTTGGAAAGCAAGTTCAAGATCTTTAAAGATCTCCACAATCCTAGTTGATCCTATCAACTAAAGATTACACTGCATCACATCGACCAATGGGAAGACATCCCCTTTCCCTTTGGACTCTTCTAATTGGCTACATTACATCAAAATCTAATCCAATAAAGATTACATGCCACCTTGGAAGATTGCATCTATATCCTTGAAGATCTCCGCTATCTTCAGATAATTCTCCCACATGATCTTTATCTCTTAGATTTGATTAATCTCCAATGTGATCTTCAAGCTGATCTCGCCACGTCATCATGTGTCACATCACCCACAGTTGTCATGCCAAGACCTATCCACACATAGGTCCATCAATGCACGTCCATGGACAGGTCTATCTTTCATGATCAAGCTCATTCATAGTGCAGTCTCGTCACTCCATGACTAAATACAAGTTATAATCTGAGTTAGTATAAAACCTCGCATATTTTACATACCTTCGACCTCTCTCGCCGAAGTCATATACTTATGCGCCTTCCTTGCAATCATGCCTTAGCGCACCCTCGGGTCTCATATGACTTAGTTCGCCAACTCCGCGCGACCTCGCATCTAAATCTCACGTCTCGTTGAAGATTTACGCCAATGTGCATCTATGCGTATGTACGCATATCGAATCTTGCCTACTCTCGAGATCTTTGCCGATACTTCCCGCTTCTCTCCCTTACTTCGCAAATTTCTCATATTTTACTTGTCAACTCATAAGACTTCACCTTGTTTCCTTGTCAACACGACTTTTTTTTGCCGACTTGCATGCCAAGCATTGGCCAAGGCTCACCAACACTCGCATGATCCCACAATCTGAATTTAGGGGTCTAACACTAGGCTTTCAAGACTGGACTTAGGGGTCTAACACTAAGCTTCCAGGAGTAGGACAACAATTTCTTTTTTGACAATCTCCCCATCTGACCCGTAAGTCATAACCTCCGTACTGTCGAATAAAGCAGAAAATTTAGGAATTTCAATGCATATTTTGGCATAGCCTACCCTTTCCAAAGTATCGGTCGAGTTATCCAAATACAAGGATTTTCCTAAAGAAATTGCATCAACACTCAGCCACTCTCCTGTCCGAGGGAAGGTTATGGAAAGTTACCCACAGAGGAAACGTATCTGCCTTGCTTCTGTCCAGTTACATGCTCGGTTTCTATTTCTGAGCAAATAATGATTGATGCCCATGTGTGAAGGACCTTGTTCTAAATCTCAATCAGTTGATTTTCTTCTGTAAATTTGAATATGATAGTACCATCTCTCAATAGAACTTTCTCTGGTCCATTAGCATTCCACCTGGATTTAGCCCATGCGCTTATGAGAGGGAAGGCTGGGCGTTTGCTTCAAAAGAACCCAACTAGAGTTGCCTAAGCGCCGACCTTTAGAAGTTCCAATGGAGAGCTTATAACCCCGTCCTTCAGCGCATTTGGATAATGAGTTAGCAACCCTTTTTGTGGTGGCGTAGAGAGCTTATTTTTCCAAGCTCCTACTGGCCCCCTCTCTGTTTTTTCCTTACTGTTCTTTGTAGGACTCCGTGGCACCGTGGTGTCCAATGTCTCCCAAGATAAAACTGGGAAGTCTTCCCGCAGGATGACTCACCTGGTTCCCAGATAGTCGTGGCGGCCTGAGTTTCCATCGGGGAGAACCCCAACAGAACGAGCAATGGCGGGAAGGAGTGCGCCGGAAGAAATTTCGCATCAGACAAAAATATGTAATAAAAAAACAAATGTTACCTAATAATCTATGGATTATTACTTAGTACTACAAAAGTTTCTGACATGAAACATTTGATTCTTTTTTCCTCAGGTTCTGCTGTGTTTCCAACTCCCAAAAGCCTGCATCTTAAAAATACAACAAAAATGTATGTAAAAAGGAAAAAACACATTCATTCAGGACAGGAGGCTACAACTCAAACGTATTTCTTCCTTCTACACCACTGATGCATCCCAATTCTGCTCAGCATTTTTGTTTCCCAGTTCCAAATCAATGAGTTAAGCCTCCTCCCTCTCCATTCATTAGCTTTCGGCAGTCAGATCAGATCAGATCAGAATCCTCATCCTCTGTCGTATGCTTCCCTTCAACTAACTAACTACATTTTAAAGTTCATCGTGTCCCTTTGGTTCTTCTTTGTTCATGGATTCTAGTTTACCTTCGAGTTCCTGTCACATTCCACCCCCCTCCAGTTCCATCAAACCAGACCAATATTAAAACAAAATTCTACATGCTTAGTTAACCAAGCTTGTACCTTCAGCTTCTCTTCCAGACAAAGAGCTGGGGTATACAGCAGGGCCACATACCTGGGATTTTCACATATTGTAAGACCAAAAAGACATTCAAGCACCATATGAAGAGTGATGGAGACAGGAGTCAAATTCAAACAATGGAGGAGTCAAATTTCAAACAATGAACGAGTCGAATTCTTACTCGCAACGGCTTGGTTCATCTACATCTGTTACCTCATTTGTCAATCCACATCTTAGTCTCACCTACAATATAGACCACAAGCAAAATCAGAATCATTAGAAAATCTGGAACCCCACTTTCTCTTCCCATTACTCCCTTTCAGCAGGCATTACACTAGGTCTTCTGGTTGATAGTGAACAATAATGGGTTTGATTCTACTTGAACAAAAGATAATAAAACGAAGGAAAAATCAATATTGTCACCTCCATTACCAATACAAGTCCATATCTACTTCTTCTGTTCCACTATGAATTCAAAAGATCAAACAACACCAGATGAAAATCATGGCTCATTGCTTATTTGAATTCGTACCTTCAAGCTTCTGTCTGGCCCATTCCAGCACTTGTCACCACTGGAGAAAACCATGGCTCGGTATGCATCCTCAAATTTATCCCAACCCCTACTTGGTCAAAACGGGAAGACACAGGGAAGGAAGTTCCCAAATCAGCTAATTCAATACTGAACAAAGTATCAGCAATCTATGATGATGAGTCAGTGAATTATGATACATAATGCACACACTTCGTTAAAGATCAGGTGACAAGTTGATACCCTTTAATATGTCCAGACACAAATGCAAGAAGCATAAAATAATGAATATTACATCATCCAAAATTTTCAACAAGGAGTCAACAGATTGTGACACATGACGTCCATGCACCCCCTTAGAGTCAACTATTTGTAATCCAAAATTAGGAAACAACTGAGAGCTTCACATATCACACCATCATTAAGTCACTATCTAACATCTATAGCAAGACCTGAGCTCAGATTTGTCTTAGATGTGAATCTTCAATTGAAAAATAATACTAACAAACATCAAAAAGGTTGAAATTACACCAAGAAATCTTTAAAAAAAATACATCTGCAAAAATTCATCTTACTTGAATAGAAAAATGCCAAGGAAATGAAAACAACCAAGACCACATGTGGAAGAACAAAACATGTAGATGAGATACCTACCCCAAACGAGTAGTTGTGTGGCCCTCCACCTGGGAAGCTTGTTTAAATGGGCAGATTTTGTAAACATACCTGAAGAAAGAATGTGATCACCAAACAGTAAAATGGCGTATAATAAGGAATTAGAACTTCTAAGAGGGGTATCAATATGGTATGAAGATAATATGAATTAAAAGAAACAGGTTTCTCACTTGTTCTGTTTGCTCTCAAAACAGCGACCATAGAAGGAATAGAACTCTTTCTCCCTTCCTGGGAAATTGAACTACATATCAGAAAAGGAAAAGAAGAGAAGAGATGTATTCAGTGTATTCTACTTGATACATTTGGGAACTTTTCATCCTAAGAAATTATGTGCATCTCTTTGTATAGATCAATATAATCTCCTCCCATTTTCTCCAAGAAAACCAAAAATACATTCAGTATGAATTTACCAAAGTCATGTTTTAGCTTCTCTGTCAAACTAGATATCCGTGACTGCAATTTTGACAACTTGGTGCTTGACTCCTCATACTCCTTCCGTACACGAGCAGCATCTAATAAGCCAATGAACCATAGTTTACACACTCATTTTTAAGATTTTAACTAACAATAGCAACATAAGCCTCTGTCTTCTACCTGATAAATCCACAGGACTTTGGAAAATATTTACAGCTTTTAGGATGTTTCGAACAGTTTGTTGTATCTTCTCTAACCAGGATGGATTACCTGAAGATTTAAAGCAAACAAACACATCTAGGAATAAAACACTTGCAACCATAATAGTCATAGAACAAGAAAACAACAATCTTCCAGCCAAAAATAAATAAGAATATTGCGAATGATCAGTATGGTACCAGACAAGTCTGAAGCATCATCAAAATCATGTTTGTATGAAGGGCTGGTATCATCATGTATATCTTCTTCATAAGATTCACCAGTTTCACCGGTGTCATCTTCTGCATCTATATCATCATATTTCCCAGTGTCGTCATCAGTTTCTGAAGCATAGCCGTCATCTTCATGTTTGTCTTCCGGCATATCTTCATGGTCTTCGTGATCCTCGGGATAATCATCTTCAACACTATTAATCTCCTCATTTTTCTTTTCAGTTGTTCCTACCCATCTAGAAGCAACAAGGCGGCCTAGTTCCTCCTTTGACAATCCTTCAGTATTTTCAGACATATCACTGTCCTGCAAATAGAACATAAAGTGATCTGATTTTTCCTTTGTGACAACAAAGATGAAGATTCAACAAAATCTTAGAGAGCAGATTCAGATTCAAAGGTGTTTTTATTATTCCACCACTCCATGATTGACGACTGAATGAACCTATAAAGGTTGCAAGTAGTTTTAAAGAAGAGTGTGAGGAAATAATATAATCTTGTTCGTTTCATACTTCAGAACAAGTTTCATCAATCACGATTTAAGACATGTGATTTATCAGTTAACGACTTTTAGGGGCCAGGAATAAGTATTACTACCTTCATGGGTTGATCATGAGATTCCTCATTTCCAGTATCATGAGTAGTTTCAGATACGGCCAGACTGTCATCCTTGCTCTGTGGTGACACGGAATCTTTCTTTTCTTCTGCCACATGCTACATTTACAAGGACAAAGATGATGCAGGTAAGCTACATTATTACAGTAGCACTGTGATACACAAAATTCAAGCATTCAAGTTTTCTTGACCATAAATCTCTATCACCTTCTCCACTCCACCAGCTGCGGATCCTTCAAATTTGGAAGCACTAATACTTTCTCCTTCAGCTACACCATCCACATGATGCACTGCCAAATCCTTTCAGAAAAATCAAGCAATTTCAAAAAGTATTAGCTACAATGATTCAGTACTTAGAACCAGATGCTAAACTGAAATGGTATTGATAAAATGCAGAAAGCATTATTAGAAAAGTATCTTGAGCAAAAACAAATGTCCACTTAACCAGAAGATTTTGACCCAAATTGTAAAGAATAAGTGTAGTTAAAAGGGTATAATGCATTCTCCTAGTCAGCAGAGATGTAAAGAGATGATTATTAGAGAATGTGCTAATACAAAAGTTGGCAACAGATGGCAATCGTAGTAAGCAATAAAGAGCCAAACCTCATCTGCAGGAGAATCATCCAAAATACCAATTTTTTCATCATGCATACTCTCCGCAGTTTTCTCATCCATTTCAGAATTCTCAACATTCAGGCCCTTTTCATCCTTATGTTCCTCATTAATATGTTTTTGACGTTCATTAGCCTTTTCTTCAGCTTCTTTCTTTTCCTTTTCTTTCTCCAAACGTTCTTTCTCTTCCGCCATCTCTATCTGCTCTTTGTGCTCTATATGGGGGAATAGAGAAGAACATCCATATGAGACTTGGACTACCAAAACCTCTAGACTCTATAGGGTATACACAAATATGGATGCTTGTGTTATAAATACACAGGATCTGTTATATTCAAAACTTTTCCAGCGAAACAGTTCAACTAATAGAGCAATTCAAGAGAGCAACATCAGTAGCATGCTAACATTAGATTAACACAATACAGCAGTAAAGAATTAAAGATGTTGAATGATACCTTTAAGCTGTTGAACCAGCCCTTTTAGTATCTTCTCCTCATCTCTTAATTTTAATAGTTCCGCCTCGTCCTTGGCAACCCCTAGTTTTGCTTGTTCAATCTCCCGGTTTCTTAAAGCAATGCCATCCTTATAGGTGGCAATCTTTTTCTTCAACTTATCTCTTGCCACTTTTCCTGCTTCCCAGCATGTATTTTGGCACTTAACTTGGCCATTATACTCATCACTCCCATCACAGCAATCTAGAATTTTCACATGTAGAGTTTGTTAACGAAAAGAACTGATAAGGTGTAGAGAGGACAGAAAGGAGTTTCCAGGCACGATACAGTGACTGAAGAAACTGCAAGACCTTTTCATTTGACTTCTTATAAAATCTACAACAACATTTTGCTCTAATTTTATCCAAGAAACAACATAGAATAGAAAAATGATACCTAGAACATTTTATTGTATAAGCCAGGTAACATTGATCATAGGTGATTAACGTCAGTTCCAAAACCAAACTTACCACAAATGCCATCATTCACTCTAGAAGAGAATATGAAAATTGGAGTATGTCCAGCATTGCGACAATAGAATTTTCCACCAGGGCATGCTGATGTACCTATAGCAATTAGAAACAAGGAAACCCAAAGAATGTTACGAAGAAAATAAGTACAAGAAAAGGTTGAGCTTTAAGGAAAGAGAACTTGAAAGAGCCCTCCAACACTGAAACACTGAAAAAAGTCGTATATTATTCTTTGAAAAGCAGTCCTGAATCGTATAGTCAATTTGCCGAAGAAGCAAATGAAAGTGATGAGCATAGTATAATCAAAGAAGAACAAAGATGATTAAAGAATGAGGAGGAGGAGGAGGAGGAGAGAAAGAGACCAGGCTCATCAGAGGCATCTGGGCAATCGCAGAAATCATCGTTGAATCGAGCTTTGGAAATTTTGCTGGATCCGTCTTTGCATTGAATGAAATCAGAGGACGCCTTGTAATAATTCTCATCTGATGAATCAAAACGAAAACAGCATAAATTACTACATCATCAGCCAATCAAAAAGAACACTAAAGAAGTACAAAGAAAGGGAGGGAAAGGGAGACCTTGAGGAGATATTCCGCGAAAAGGGTCAACTGGAACTGATGATCTAGCGGAGATTATACATTTACACAGCAACAACAAGAAGTGTGGCAACAGCAAACCATTTACTCTCATTTTCAAAGAGAAAGAATCAAGCTTTAATATTTGTAATTCGTTCTCCTTTGGGGCAACAAAAATTCTACCGCCAAGTCAAGCCACGCCACACCGAGCAGGACAGAGGTACTGGGTTGGGGTTGGAGGAGGAATCAGAGAAGAAAGCTAAAAGCACCATATAAAGAGCTCGGATGTGTACAAATCCCAAAAGAGATTAAGGGAACTGAAGGAGGGAGAAACCCAAAAGCCAACGGCCCAAGTTAGTTTGAGCTTCGCTCCTTATTTTCTTAAACTGTACGAGATGGGGAGAGGGCCCAATCCATAGACGAGACGACGGGCATGAAGATAAGAAGCATGAAGGAAGAATTAGGGTTTCCTTCCCTCCACAGTATATATACACACACAATGATGTAGTAGAAGAAATATCTGGTAGTGGTAGGTTAAGTTACTGCTCTGGTTTTGATTATTCTTCTTCTTCTTCTTCGCCTAATATTGCAATTCCTTGATCCAACACATTTTGTATTGTATATAGATCAAGGAATCTATCGTTAGGCCAGAGTAAAGGATTTAACTTTCGTTGGAAGATAACGTAAGATCTGCCTTTTAGCTCCGATTTCTCCATTTTCCCTCCTACGGGGATATTCGGTGACAAGGTAGACACATTTTCTTCAAAAAGAAACAAACTTTTCATGAGAAGGAAGTTGGTATTGCGTGGGGAGGTATGATGATAAAGATCAGACGGATTCCCGCTGATTACAAATAATGATTATTGATAACCAGCTACTTCTGACTTCCCCCATAGCCAACAATCATCTTCGACCTTTCATTATTCAAGAAGACTTTATCTTTTTTATTCTTTTGTTTTGAGTGGCCTGTGATGTGATCAAGTTAATATTTGCTACTCTTGATAAATTGAGATGATGAATGTTTTAACCACCAAGATCTCTGAGGCCGGCCTTTCATTGCATTTTCTTTATGATCAAGATTCATACTCGTTCTTTTCAAAAGATTTGAAATTTTATGTTCGATAACAGAAAAAAAAAAACTTGGGCAAGCAAGCAGTGCTCTGATTTTACTAGCATGTTTACAGAATCAAGGTACGAAAGCCAAGACCCAAGAGTCCTTTAGAGGTTAATTACAGAAGCCATATTTTGTCTAGTATTGCAGGTGAACAACGGGACTGAATTGATTTATGCGGAAGCGGAAAATAAAACTTTTTTTAAATAAAACAAATAACGAATTAGAAATTATACTTTATTTGTATTTTTATTAAAAGTTTTTTTTAGTTTTTAATTGAGAGGAAGAAAATAAAGTGTTAACTTTTAAAATGTTCTCTTTTTTAAATAGAAAAATTATAAAAAAAATTTAATTATAATTAATTTTTTTAATTATAATTAAAATCAAATTTTCACTATAATTAATTTAATTTTAATAAAATCAAAATCTCATATTTGATCAAAATGTTTCTCAAATTTTATAATTAAATATAACTTAATTAAATTGATTTTTTTTCTTTCACAAATTATCCTTTGATATGTGACCTATTAAATTCTTAATAAATTGAGAACGATTATAAATTACAATTCTAATTATCAATTATAATTAGTTAAATTAATTTTTTTAATTTATCTTAATTCTTTAATTAAATAATTTATAACCATAAATTATGATTGACGTCTGGTAACATATTATGATTACTCAAATATCAGGAATATTAAAGTAATTGATTTAACCTATTCATGCATAATTATGGTATATAATTTAATCCTTTCGTTGTTTAATAATCTAATTGGACAGAGTATAGATAGAGTGTCTATTTTTATTATCAAATTATATTCATTTTTGCTAATTAATAATTGATTTATAAGTATAGATAGAGTGTCTATTCTTATTATCAAATTATATTCGTTTTTGCTAATTAATAATTGATTTATAATTGAAATTTAAAAAACATATTTTCAAATGTCAATTTACTCTAGTCAGAAAATTTCATAAATCATTACTAATCAAGAACAGCAGAATATTCTCTCTAATTAGTTTAAAGTGACAAATCATGTACTAACTTATTCAACTATCATTATATGGTTCATACTGTATCTAATTATTACCGACTGAATTATCCTACGACGATTCATAAGTAGCATTAAAACACAGTAATTATCACATGAGATGCCTTGGTAATTTCAAGTTTGAGGATCAATTATACAACCATCATTATGAGATAATCCATAAACACATAAGTAATATTCCTTCTGAAATTATAATAATCAGGTCAATTTGGTGACTTATTCTCTAATAATCACTCATACGTTAGTTTAAATATCTCTATACTTTAATTTATGAGATTAATTACTTTCTTCATAAGAAAGAAACATAATGTCTGCTAGTTTTACTATTTCAACAATATTTCATCTTGATGAAACTACAATTATGAACATTTAGGAATAATACATATGTGTAAATTGAATCTCAAAATTATGATCTCATCATAATTTCAATTACACAGTAATTGTTCTAAGGATTTATCTTTAATATTAAAATATAAAATATAATTAAATTAATACATAAAGATAAATAAAATATTTTTCATTAATTAAAATAACGTCATACATTAATTTGCATCCAATTGATTGACTGCAAGAGTATAAAATAACATGAAGTACTGAAACATCAGCTCCAATGAAGCCATGAAAATACCACTTTCTATAATGAATTATAGTATTCTGACTTAACCAACTTGTGTAAAGTAATGAACGAAGAAAAGTAGACATTATACCATCAAAATAGTGACAAGGAAGTTGTTCAAAGTTTCTTGTAAATTTGGGTTTATAAATGTTAGAAAAGTGAGAATTGGTGGGATTAAAGTGGGCATTAAAAGAGAACAAAACAACGGAACAATGTCCTTCGAGAAGTCTCCGCCAAACTATACCTCTCATTTCTTTGAAGATAACGTGAATTTTGGATTCTTCTTTCCTTTTGTTCTCAGATATAGGTATCATCAATCATCATTTTTTAGAGATAGGGTGTTGTTAAAGATGGCTGTGAAAGCCGTTTTTTTGTAGTTTATTGTTCTTACTCAATTCTCCCCCTTCCATGGTCTATGAGAATGAAGATTGGAAGGAGTTGCCTTTCTTTTTCATGAAGCTGAAAAAACATATCATCTATCTAGCTTTTGATACACCTAATATTTTTTTGACCTGTCGAGTTCACCTGAAAGAAATTAAGAAAAGAGCTTTCACTTTCTATGATTGCAGCTTGTATGCCTGAAATAAATTATGAAAATCAAAAACAAGATTCTATTACATGATCAAGTCAATGCGCAGAAATAATGTTGTGACAGACATTCCTGCACTTTTTTTTTTTGTCTAAATACGTTTTCGTAAAGAGGATACAGGAGTACAATGCCAAGCTCTCTGACTTGGTGCTCGAAAAAGATCGACCACTGAGAGATAAACTAAAAACCCTGATCGACCAGGAAGAGAACATAACTTGGCAGACTGAGCTCTTCCTTTGCTTAAAGAGAAGAAGAAGTTGCTCAACATGGTTGATCCACGGTTAGAAGGAGATTATCCCATTAAAAGAGGTTGCTTGATGGAATCTTTGAAGCCTTTACAAGTTCTTGATCAAGATAATCATTCTTCCGCTTCAAGAAATTGTAATTTTAGTGAAAGCAAAAGTTACTGCTAAAAGTAGTAATATTAGTCAATATTATTAATAGTGTACATTTTTTAAAGTCGTCACTTCCCGTTACAAATACCTCCTTCACTAATAAAATACCGACTAATTTAGGAAAATAGTTACAATTGTGAAACATTTTTATGACAAAAGTACCGACGCTAAAAATTATGGAATGTATAACAAAATTATATAGTTACAGTAACTTTACATATTTATGACAAGTTTGTCGACACAAACAATATAAAGTAGTGACGAATAAAGTCGTAACAATACTTCATTTTATTTTGACAAAAATACGGACACTAAAAACTATGGAATGTGTGACAATACTGTAGGGTCGCAATAAGTTTACATATTTATGAGAAGTTTGTCAACACAAGCAATATAAAGTTGTGAAGAATAAAGTCACAACAGTACCTTATTTTATTGTGTAAAACATTATAGTCACTAAAATAATTAAAAATAATGACAAAATATTTGTTACTCGTGCTTTTTTTTATCAGTATCCATTATTTGGTCACTAATATTTTAAGTAAAAGCGTCAATATCATTTTATCACAAAAATGAAAAATTGTTCTTACAAAAAATATTGTCACTAATGTGTTTATTATTGCCATAAATAAAGCTATCAATTAAACAATGAAATTGCATTAGTAGTAAAAGAAATTTGCATCAACGACCATATTGTCTAACAAATTTTGTCACAAGTATGAAAGTTATATGTTACAATAATATTGTCACTAAATAGAGATTATATGTTACAATAAATTTATCACTAATGTGTTCGTATTTGTCACAAATAATATTATTAAATGTGTTTGTATTTGTCACAAATAATATTATTAAAATTTGCACCGGTGATCATAAAATAGAAGTTGTTACAATTAATACATATTTTTAGTGTCAAGATCAATGTTTTAAAAACCGGACCGGATATCGAACCAGTCAAAAGAAAGGTTTAAGGTTTAGAAGTTCAATCGGTAATGAACCATTATAAACCGGTATATAATAAATAAGAAGTAAAAATTATAAAAATAAGTAAAAAATAAATATTTTATTAAAAAACACTAATATTTACTATTATATAATGAATTAATAATAAATTGAATGAATTTTTTTTCGTGGTCTAATTTGGTTTTTAAAATATTAATTTTGTCATCTCTACCTTGGATTTCCGTGAACATCTAATGAAGAATAAAAACTTCTAGTAAATTATTTAATATAAGTTATTATTAAAATATAATTAGGTAATTATATAATCAATTATATGATAATTAATATTAAAATAAGTTGAAACATAGTTAATAAAAAAAATTCTAAAATTTTTAATAGTATAACACTTTTAGTAATTAAAATTATAAAAATAAATTTAAATAAATAGAATCAAATAAATAAGTGGCATATTTTATTATTAAATTTAAAGACATAAGTTAAGAAATACAAAAGAAACAAAAAAAGCGAAAAGAAAACGTTTGAGTTACAAGTGAGTGAGCCATGCTTAATAGTTAATAGTAAAAATGAAATAAATGTGAAGTAAAAGACAAGTCATTCTGTTCAGCTGTCAAAACCATTTTCTTCCTTTCTTCTTATTCGTTGGTTTTCTTAGCCTGCGAGAATTCCTTTCTTCTTGTTCTTTGGTTAAACATACTTTCTCTTTCATCGATCATTCACAGTTATAGAGACCACAAGGAAAAGAAGAAGAAAACACCATTATTTTATGGACACTCCCTCTCCTGCTACCACTTTCTCTGTTGACTGCCTCGAGCTTGCTTTTCCTCTATGACACCGACGATCCCATGGCTTTGCTTTTGAAGAGTGATGTTAATAAAATTGGCTTGTGGGTTGTGAAGGGACTACCAGTGTCGGAGAAGGGAACGATAACTGAGAAGAGAAGATGGTTGAAGAAGCAACCAGTTCTGGACGGTTCATTGGAAAACCGGCCGGTTCGATGATAAACCTACTGGTTTTAATATATAGAGGTTTTTTGGTGAAACCGAACAGGACCACTGTCCGGTTCAAACTTTTTTCCGGTCAGACCGACAGGTATGGTCTGGTTTTTAAAACCTTTGTCAAGATATTGTCACACAAGCAAATAAAAATTATTAGTATATATAAAAAATATAAAAATCACTAAAATGTACAAAATTTTAATTTCCAATATATTAAATTGGAAAATCTAGTATCCAAGATAATTATATTTATTATAATTATCCCAAACTATTACATACTAATTTAAGCTAAAACTTTTCAAGGTAAATTTTTCTGATTATTCTTTCAGATGAAGTTTACTATTGATTTGTTTCTTACAAAATAAATAAAAAAGAATCAATTAATTAGTTTATAAAATATTAAACTATAAATTTAGTACTCACATGACTAATTGGAATATTTTTCCTTATGACATTTGATGGATCTCCAATTGAGGCAAAAGCAATAAGTAACAACCTAATAATTTCTCCAGTATTTACCAAATGTGCAAAAACATCTGAAATTGTTTCATTTATGTGACTTGCTTCTCAATAATTGCTTCTTAAGCTTGAAGCTTTTTATTTTGTGTTTTATGATTTTAGTAAATCTTACAACTTCATCATCTAAATCACTTGCACGTTTCTTTTACAACCTCAACTTGAATTAGAATTTTTCTTTTTTTCAGGACTTAGATGTTATCCCTTTAACACCTAAACCATGTGCATATCTTGACTTTCTTTTCAGGACAAAACTGAAATGCTCAACAGGTGATAGAGGTGCAAATAAAGTCTTTTCTTTGTTTCCCTCTCTCTCTCTCTTCTCGAAGCTATTATGCATATTTAGATAGAATTTGAAATTTTAGTAAAGTTAGTTTAAAATTTTAAAAAAATCTAATTTGACTATAACTTTCATATCATTATTTCTTTTACATTTGGAACAGATCAAGTTCCATCTAGCTTTTGTCGCGATACCTTCCAGACTTTAATAGCACCAGCCCACTCATTGAAATCTTTATCTTTTTAAAAAGAAAAAAGAAAAGACAAAGAAAATAAATGTTTAATTGGAACTTATTTTTTAAGAAAATATATTTTTAAATTTAATTAACAAAATTTTACTTTACCATCCCATATACAATCTGCACAATCGACTTTGTACTAGATATTGATTTCATCTCTTTATTTCCCTTATTACTTATGTTTCTTTCATATACATTGATAACCAATTTATTTTTTATAAAAGAAAACAATTAACAAAATAAGTTAAAGTACTTAAATTTTAAAATTACCTTAAAATTTAGAATCTCCTATTTATTTTCAATCAACAATTGTCAATCACCTTCCTCCACATCCTTTGGGCAATCTTAAAGATGAGTGGCAATGACAATACAGAAGTCAATTATGGAAGTTTTGGTTCAAGCAAACACTAGTTGAGTTAACAGAATAACCGAAAATACAGAGGGTAAAACTTATTCATTATAATCATGTAGAGAAGTATTTATACAATTGGTTCCATAACTGTCAGTTATAACTCTAATAGGCACTGTTGGCACTGTTGGTAGTGGATTTAGTACGCCTTTAATGCCAGTTCTATTCAGACAATTAATTGATTCTTTCGGACAAAACCAGCACAACAAAGATATTCTGGATGTAATTTCCCAGGTACATGCCAAAGCTTTAAATAATTTATTACCGAGATGAACATCTTTTAAGACCAAAAGAAGAGCCGAGAATATCATGATTTCAGGAGTTTTTTGTTCTGTACTAAAATTGTAGTTAGAAACGCAAGATCAAATTAGTCACTTGAATAAGTTATTGTTACTGTTTTGTACATTTTAGGTGTGCCTGAGATTCGTATATGTGGCTGTCGGTTCGGGTGTATTATCATTTCTCCGTAAGTACAGATTCAATACCAGTAACTCGGATTGAAATAAAAATTTTTGAAGCGTTATGTTGTGAGAAGTTTGTCTTGTTGGTTGACACTTGTCAGAGGTGACTTGTTGGATAATAACTGGAGAAAGGCAGGCTGCAAGAATTAGGGGCTTGTATTTGAAGACCATACTAAGACAAGAAGTTGGTTTCTTTGATAAAGAAACAGTCACGGGAGAGGTTGTAAGTAGAATGTCTGGTGACACTATTCTTATTCAAGAAGCCATGGGTGAGAAGGTACAAAACTGCTGCCAGAATTGAACCCAATCAAAAGACTTCGACCCAATAATTCCTTTGCTCACAAGTTATTCATTTCATGCAGGTTGGGACGTTTATAATGTTGGTGTCAAGGTTTATTGGAGCATTTGTAATAGCATTCGTCGAAGGGTGGCTTCTTACGCTTGTCATGATAGCTTCTATTCCCTTGCTGGTGATTTCTGGTGCGGCCATGTCCATCACGGTAGCAAGAACTTCAGCTCGAGGACAGAATGCTTATGCACAAGCAGCAAATTTAGTTGAGCAGACGATTGGCTCAATCAGAACTGTATGATACTTTACACATCCATAAAATCTCATTGACCAAAAAACGTGACTTTTGACTTTCAAGTTTGACTCTTATGGCAGGTTGCATCATTTACAGGGGAGAATCAAGCTATTGAGAAATACAAGGAACATCTTATTACGGCTTATAAGTCAACTACCCGTGAAGGTCTCGCCGCTGGCTTTGGTACTGGGATAATTATTTCAGTAGCATTCTTTGCTTACTCCTTGGCAATATGGTTCGGAGCAAAGCTGGTACTGGAAAAAGGATACACAGGGGGCGCTGTGTTCAGTGTGATTATTGCAGTGTTGATTGGAGCCTCGTAAGTTCCTTTCTCAGCCAAACTCAGACAATGCATGAATCTACGTGTAGATACCAGATAGGAAATGTTTAATTTCAAGAACTGGCATGTTTTACTTATTAGCTTATTATTTACAAAGGTCCCTAGGGCAGACAACCCCATGCATGACTGCTTTTGCTGCTGGTCAAGCGGCGGCTTATAAGATGTTTGAGACTATCAACAGAAAGCCAGAGATAGATTCTTATGACACCAAAGGAAGGACAATGGAGGACATCCGGGGGGATATAGAGTTTAGAGACGTGTACTTTGCTTATCCAACTAGACCTGATGAACAAATATTTTGTGGGTTTTCTCTCTATATCCCAAGTGGCAAAACTGCAGCTTTGGTTGGTCAAAGTGGAAGTGGGAAGTCGACTATCATCAGTATGATAGAGAGATTTTATTATCCACAAGCCGGTGAAATTCTTATCGATGACATAAATCTCAAAGAGTTTCAACTTAAGTGGATTAGACAGAAAATAGGTCTTGTTAGCCAGGAACCTGTCCTGTTTACATCTACTATTAAAGACAATATTGTTTATGGAAAAGAAGGTGCAACTATTGAAGAAATAAGATTAGCCACTGAACTTGCTAACGCTGCAAAATTCATAGATAAACTCCCTCAGGTGCTTTTTGTGGCCTTTTTATCAGTCTCCTGATTTTTGTTTTAACTTAAATGGAAATTGAAATCTTTAATAATATTTTCAGGGACTTGACACCATGGTTGGTGAGCACGGCAGTCAGCTATCTGGTGGACAGCAGCAGAGAATTGCAATAGCAAGAGCAATCCTGAAAGATCCACGCATTCTTCTTTTAGATGAAGCTACAAGTGCACTTGATGC
>JANIIA010000003.1:240474-282997 GCA_027478495.1 Erythroxylum alaternifolium
TCAGTTCGCGTCTGCATTAGTGTTTTCTTATTTCTGTATAAAATTGTGTATTATGAACTTTGTACAAATGATTATGTTAGTTTTAATGTCAAGCTGACTTAAGTGCTTTGTATTTGTAAAAAGGGCCCAAATGATTATTGAAATTTCTGACGATTGTATTGTGTTGATTGAAAATTGTGCTATTTGAAACTGATGATAAATGAATATGGATCCAATTTGAGTATTATTCCGCACGTTATGTTTAAAAAAAATTATACTGACTTTTGAATGATTGAGCGCATTAGCACGCCATCCTCGCGGGGCACGGGCTCGAATATCATCAAAGATATCGGGTTCGGGTCTTGCGGGAGTGGGGTGTTACAACTTATATGGAGTCACCAAGGTATTTACGGACCACAAGAGTCTTAAGTATTTGATGAGCCAAAAGGAGTTAAATTTGAGGTAAAGAAGATGATTAGAATTATTAAAGGATTATGACTTAATGATAAATTACCACTCGACAAAAGCTAATGTAGTAGCAGATGCACTGAGTAGGAAATCTACTATGACACACGTGAAAACGATATATATATCTTCCTTTGTTGAAGGAATTAGCCAAACTGAAGGTGATGTTGAGGCAAGTCACCTCTGGTGGTATATTGGCTAATTTTAGAATAAGGCCAGTGTTAAATGAGAAGATTAAGGACTTGTAGGAACAAGATGAGTAATTGGGCAAGCTCAAAGAAGAAATTAAAAATAGAAAGCCCTCTAAAATAGGAATAAGAGGAGATGGATTGATGATGGTAGGCAACAGATTATGTATTCCAGATATGTAAGAGTTGAAGGATGAAATTCTTGATGAGGCATACAATGCTCCATATGCAATGCATCAGAGGAGCACCACAATGTATAGAGATTTAAAAGAGCATTTTTGGTGGAGAGGAATGAAGAAAGATGTTGCAGAGTATGCTGTAAAATGTTTGATTTGTCAACAAGGTAAAACAGAACATCAAGTGCCACCGTTAAGTTTAAGCCCTTGTCTATTTCGGAATGGAAGTGGGAGAAGATTACAATGGATTTCTTAATGGGAATACCAAGGACCAACAGGAAGCATGACGTAGTATGGGTGATTGTCGATAGGCTAACCAAGTCAACACATTTCTTGCCAATTAGACAGACAACAGACAGATTCTTTAAATGTCTTAGCCAAGAAATACATAGATGAAATAATCAAATTTCACAAAATTCCAATTTCTATAGTCTCAGATAGAGATCCCATATTCACCTCCAAATTTTGGGAAAGTTTGCAAGAGATTTTAGGCACCAAGTTGCATTTTAGCACATCTTTCCATCCACAAATTGATGAACAATCAGAGAGAACAATAAGGACATTGGAGGCAATGTTAAGAGATTGTGTTATGGACTTCAAAGGCTCATGGGATGAACATCTACCTTTGATCAAGTTTGCTTATAATAATTACTACCACTCAAGAATTCAAATGGCACCTTATGAAGCTTTGCATAGTAGGAAGTGCAGAACTCCTATCTTTTGGGACAAGGAAGGTGAAAGAAGCCTTATAGGACCTAAGTTGGTACAAGCTACAGTTGAAAAGATTAATTTGGTGAAACAAAGACTCAAGACAGCTCAAGACAGTATGAAGAGCTATACAAATGCACATAGGAAGGTGATGGAATATAAAGTTGGAGACAAAGTATTTCTTAGAGCCTCACCGTGGAAAGGAGTCTTAAGATTTGGTAAAAAGGACTCAGTCCAAGATATATAGGCCCTTATGAGATTATTGAGAAGATTAGGCCTCTCACTCATGAGTTAGCCCTACCGCCAGGATTATCCAAGATTCACAATGTCTTCCATGTATCAATGCTAAGGAGATATAGATCAGATCCTTCGCACATAGTCCAACCTTCAGAGGTTCAACTAAGGGAGGATTTGACTTATAAAGAACAACTAGTGGGGATACTAGATTCAAAGGAAAAGGCCTTGAGAAACAAGACTGTGAAGCTAGTTAAAGTTTTATGGAAGAACTATGTAAAAGAGGAAGCAACATGGGAACTCTTGGAAGCCATGAAGGAGAAGTATCCACACCTAATTGTAGCCTCAGGTAAGAATTTTGAGGACAAAATTCTTTAAAGGGGGCTAAATGTTGGAACTCCAATTTTTCTTAGAATTTATTTTATCAAATTAGCAAACATGAATATAAATTAGAATTCGAGAATTAAAAAATGTTTGGAGTTTAATTAGGTATATAATTAATTATGTGAGGTCACATGAATTAAAAAGGAAGAGTTAGAATTAAGTTAAGAAGTTAGAAGGCATTAGATTAAATATAGAAGGGTAAGTTTGGAAAGACAAAAGTTTGTCTTAAACTAATAAGAAAAGAAGAGAAGAGAGTATTGTATATTAAGAAAGAAAATAGAGAAAGTCATAGAAGGTCTTAGAAGAAGAGAAGGAGAAACCGAAGCATAGAAAGGAGAAGAAGGAAAGAAAGAAAAAGGAGAAAGAATAAGAAAGAAAAGGGTTCAGCTAAAATTTTTAGGTATTCCCTATCTTTTCTTCTTGCTTCAGTAGAAGAAGAAACTAGTGAAAGTAGGTTTTATGTCAAAAATGAAGAGAGAAATAAGAGGAATAAGAGATTAATGTTCTTAGATTTTCATGAACTTTTAACTATATCTTAGTTTTTCTAGCTTAGATAAATTAAGAGTAGAATATGTGTATGCTTATTTTTAGATAATATAACTTTATGGAAGTTCTATTTATGTATGTTGATTGAATGAAAATACGTTTGTTTGTAGGGAACCAATAACTTCGAAATCAAGAGCAAGAGGAAGAACAAACTTAAGTTTGAAGTTACAAATAAATAGGTGGGTAATATGTTTATAGTCGTTATATTGATGAGTTTAATTATTTGCTTGTATGTGTACTTAAATGCTTGCTTTTATTCACTGTGAATGTGGGAAAGATAATCTGTGATCAAAATTATGTTTGCTTTGAATGACTACTACTTTTGGTAATAATGAGAAGGAGAAAAACACAAATTTCATGAAAATATGATTATGATATGAAATATGCAAGCATCAGAAATTTGCTTGTGTGGGCAAGAGAGATATCATTTCGTTGGTCATGTGTACATTGAACTATAACCTTCTCCCGCCTACCCACATGTGGATATGAGCTCTGAAAAAAGGACTCATTTTGTTCATGGTATAAACTTCGGTTTCGCCATTTTGTTTCATGGGATTCTCTTAAGCCATTATATGTTTGCATTTTAGTTTGAATTACTAAACATGACATATAATTGCGTGTTATATTTTGATGATTGAAAATTTTACCTTATTCAAATTGTGTAAGAATATGTTTATTTATGAGCTTGAACCATGGATAATGTATATTTAAATATGATATAAATTTATGTACATGTTTGGTTGTGTGTGTGTGTGGTTCGCGCTATAAACGTATTAGCCACTCAGCTTCCCAGCTCACCTCATTATCTTTCTACTTCTTAGGTGCATAAATAGTAGAACAATATTAAACCTTTCAAAAACTTCAGCTGACTCTAGGAATTTCTATTTTTGTAACTAAGTTAGTTCAGAAACTTTTGGCACTTTAGAAGCATAACAAGCATGAGCATTCATGTTGTATTTTTGTATTATGCTACTAATATGGCCTTTATTTGTAATTGAAGTTATGTATAAACCTTGCAACATCTAAGAAATGAAACTTTGTCTTATGGAAAAATGAATGGAAGAAGGGCTAAAGAACTTCTCTTGTATATGTGCATAAAATTTCTCTTCTTTTAGTGTTATTATGTTGGGAATAAATTGTTATTTGTTCAATGGTTTTTGGATAAATTCTTCTTAAGTAAATTGATGGGATGGGAGTCTATTTTGTTAGGAGTCTTATGTGTATGGATTGTGTTTGTTGGATTCGGGTCTTTTGACATAGGTAGTAGTTTTTACTGATTACAGAAAGGAAAAAGGAATAAAAATGTGTTCTGAAACTTCAATGAATAAAATGTATTAATCTAAGTAGAATTTGACAAAGACGTCTTCATGAAAGTTGTAGATCAATCTTTTATCTTTCTAACAACATAAAATTTATTATTTTTAGACTTTAGGATTGGAAGTTATGATGATTTGAAGTATGAGAGTGCAAGTGGGGTTACATGATCGTGACAACCCCAATTTTTCATGAAAGCACGATCGCGACGAACTGCTACTATTCACCAAAAGTCGCAATCTTGCACATGCACGATCACGACACCCCGTCTCATGCCCGTGACTTTTTCACTTCCTCTTTTTTATTTTATTTATTATTGGGTTGTTTATTTGTTCAACTCTCAATCTGATTTATTTTCCTAACTATTTTATTTTATGCTATTTTAATTTATTTGATTGTGTATTTATTTTTACTTCCACCTTGAGTTCTTTTTATCTTTATCATAGTTTTATTTATTTTATTTTAAAGTCTCTCAATTTAGATGCCTTGTCACCGCCAACACTTTCATTGGAAAAAAATTCCTATTATCCTTGGACCTTTTGAAACTAGAATCAAAGCTCATAATCTGCACAATGTCATGAAATTCTAAGGAAAGGATGGAACTATGGTTCTAATCATTACCACTATAAAAATGACTTAATTTTCTAGGCATACAACAATAAGAAGATGTAGGGAAAAGTTTTAAGCAGTTTAGAACAATATATCCATATATCTTGAAAGCTTGTTGACTCAAGGATCGATTCTTAAATCTCATTTATATATGCTTCTAACTTTGAATTTCAAATAACCAAACTTTAGGAGGATCTTTTCTATATTCAAAACATAATGAACAAGCCTTAGTTATTAGTAGGTGATATTAATTGTGTATTACTCCCATCTAAAGCCCAAGGAGAGTAAGCTAGAGGTGACTGGTTTAAAATTAGTAGGGAATTTCTTCATTTGGAGCAATAAACGGTTAGGTCTTTTTAATGAAGAAGTTAGACCATTAGGAAAAAGTTGGATAGAATTCTTGTTAATGAATATTGGTTGAGTCTTTTTCTCATTTTCTATACTCATTTTGGCTTTCCCTTATGTTTTGATCATTCAAGCACGAAAATTAAATATTTCATAACAAAGCCCCTTTTATATTTTCATAATTTTGTTATAACAAGGAGTAACTCTAACAAGATCAATAGTATTCTTAATGATTATAACCACTTAGTAACTGAAAGATCCTCTATAGAAGATATGAGTTTCAAATACTTTGAAAGCCTGCTTGGAGTTGCAAAACTATTTGTTATCCTTAATTTGCAGGAACTTGTGGAGCTTATAGGTTATCCTATCTCTCTTTCCTAGGATGCATTACTAAAACTCCAACAACCAACTTCATTCCAGGAAATCAAATTAGTTCTCTGCAGTCTTAATCCCAAGAAGACTGGGACAGGTCTTGATGGGATAAATGCCCATTTCTTCCAAAGTACGTAGCATATTAATGCCAACTGCTTCATTGAGTTTCAAACTATTTCATACTGTAATGATGTTTATAAGGTGATATCTAAGCTCCTAGCTAATAAATTAAAAGAGTTTTTGAACACAAGGAGCTTTTATTCCTAATAGATATCTCTGATAACATCTTTTTGGTTAAGGAATTGTTGAGGAACTATAATACATGCAAATCTATTAAAATCTATGCCATTAAAATAAATTTCTCTAAAGCTTTTGATAAACTTTAATGGAATTTCATCTTAATTAGACTTGACTTGTATCACACCACTCTCATAGAGCATATACCTGAATGTACCAACGAATATTCGAGAATATACTCTACGAGGATATCACATCACATTAAGACGATTGAATTAAAACATTACAAATTTTTTTTTCAAGCATCAAACACATCTTCAGTAAACTAGTAATCATTTTGTCCCTTTTTATTTATAGCATATCCAGTCATAAGTATCATTAAACTTTTTACAATGTACACATAAATTGTATAACATTTGAGATATACAATTCTTTATACAAAAAGAACTAAAGACTTGTGCAGGTACAACTGATCCCAACCAGTAACTCATATCCAATTGCAGTAGCTATACTCCAATTAGTCTAACTAGATCTCATTTGAACCTGAAAATCAACAATGAAAATTTGATGAGTTTTGCGAACTGAGTGAATGAACCATCCTCGATGTGCTCACTCATATCAAAACCCAAAGACAGTTCACATTTTAGTTCACAAACAAATCATATAATCAAATATTGCATATCATGTCATATTTCATCGTGCTTTAACAAATAAAATTTGTATACATTATTTCACATTTTCATTTCAGAATAGTCCAAATAATTCATTTCAATCGTTCATATAATACATATCAAATTATATATGTAAATGCATATATGACCCACTTTCATTATTACTTTATTATGAACGAGCATATTTTTAACTGTACCATATTTGTTGTGGATACCGAGCTCGTTAATAACTGTCACGTACCTATTATAAATACTGGGCTCATTCATATACTGAGCCTGAAGCTCTTTATGAGCATTTATGAGCTTTAAGCTCTTTTTCTCTGGTCACTCCAATCACAACTCCTTTATCTAATCATGCTATCAATATGATGAAATGTATAATTTCTCATTATATGCAATCAGTCACTTTCATTCATTACACATAGTCATTTTTACATAGTCATGGGATCTAAGTTTGGCATTCAAAATTTTGTTGAGTACACATATTTCTTTCAAACTCACATTCAATTATGAAACACTTCCAATACAATCTCAATTATCAAACTCCTCAAACCACAAATATCCAGAATTGCACAATCATGTTAATAACAGTTCAATAGCTGAAATTTAAACAGAATAAATCAACCCTAGTTAGAAAACATCTAGGTTGACTCACAGTAAGCTCCAAATTAGTTATTGCCTTGAGAAACTAGCAATTTCTGGATGCTGGCATTCGACTTTTACTTCTAAATCATACAATACACACATTTATACACATTACTAAGTTAATCATTCATATTAGTATTCAATCATGCACACACAGACACAGACACAGACACACACAGACACACACACATGTCATGATCAATGCATGCTCAATTGACGTTCCTTGAGTATATATCCTTAAATCATAAGTCCTAACCATTCATACATCATAGTTTGTACATGTCTAGAGTGCACTTAGGATTATACCTCAAGTATACTTGATTATTCTAAACTTATCAATCATACTTTCACCAAATCTTTTCTAGCATTATATAATCACATAATATCCCAATTCTCATTCATTCATTCCTAATACACCTTACTCATATTCTTTGGATCACAATTGTATTCTTGTGAACACCTTTATTCCTATAACACTCATAAGTTTCTAGATTTAGATACATAATATCTAACAATCCATTCCTTAGTTATAACATCAATCAACAACCTAGCAACCTAACGTATCATACACTTTAACTAATTAATCAAGTATAAAATAAGTTCATTTCAAGCCTTAATAAATTCTAAATGCACCTTAGTAAAGTAGCTATCATTAGTTGGTTCATCAATCATATAAAAGAGAAGTGTTCACATTCATTTCCTTTCCTACAATCATGGGATGTATCATTCGAAAACATTTTCACTTTCCATTCATTTCCTATGATCGTGGAGGCCTTCCCATAATAGTGGGATAGGAAATATGTGAATTTCCCAACCAATCCTTCAATCTTTTTCCATATTTTAACTCTTTCATAATACATCCAACCCATGTAGTTCATAGTTCATCATTTAGACTTCATTTTCTCATCATTTTTTACCTCCATTTCAATTAAAAAACATCCATTCTACAACTCATAAACTATTATTGATCATTTATACAAAACAGAACATAAACATATATCTCATCATTCATCAACTTTCAGCACACATCAAATACCATTTTCGCTATCAATCCAAGCTTAAACTACCATTATATATGTTTCCATAAATCAATCCATGAAGAAGAATATGTTACTTGCTTAAATCCAAATCTTTTCAAATCATGGGTTAAGATAGCTCTCCAAGCATTACACGATCATCACCATTTCAAGAACAACATGGGAATAGAAAGTGGTTTCATCATCAAGTTGAAGATAATGACATTTTGGAGTGGCTAGTAGATAATTTGGCAAGACTCGTAGTCGTGGGTGTGAGGAGTGAGTGTCGTGAATGGAGAGAAGAAAGAAGAAGATGAGAGCATGTAATAAAAGTAACAATTGAAAGATGATCTTCTATAGGCATGTGTCGTGAGATAGGTGGGTGGTGAGTATATTGTGAGCGTTACAACACATGTCATGACACTTGCCAACTAAAGAAGCAAGCTTCATTTCTTATAATACTTATGCTACCACGTCTCTTAATAATTAGTCCATTTAGCTCTCAATCTCTAATCCATTTGTCACCTAATTATCTAAGCCACTTGTCAATTAATCCTAATGCCATATGTCACTTATTTTATTACCATATGTCAATTTATCTTGCCACTTAGCATTTTTCCTAGTCCAATTGTACACATTAATTCATAAATCTCCTAATTGTAATAATAAATTCCAATTTATTAACTATAATCCATCAATTCTTGTCACTGATAAGCCAAAATACAAGACATTGGAAATGTACATTCATATCACATTCATTATGCTTTGTCATTTATCACATTCATCTTAGTTTCATATCTCATAATATGTTAATTGACTGCAATTTGTCTAATTCAAAATTCATGTGTGTATGCTAATTTTATGCATTTAAATACAATTATAAAAATCATGTCATAAATGTATCAAATTTATCCTATATAATACCACTCATATGACTCAGTAGTCTAATACTTTAAATCTCTCAACAATTTGAGAGACGAAATATTACATGAATGGATTGGTTTCCCCTATTTCTTTTTCAATTGTATCTTTTCTTGTTCCTTAACTCCCTCATATAGTGTCCTCATCAATGGTACTAAGCAGTTCAGAGGATCTAACAGAATAAGGTGAAGGGATCCTTGATCGCAGGTTTATGTTTGCAAAGTTTTACTATTTTAATCTCAATAATACCGCAAGTGCACAAGTTGTTGATGTAGTACCTAAGGTGTCAATCCCACGATGAGGGGTAATCTAATCCTAAAATCTAAGGCTGAACTAAATTACAACAATCTAAAATAAACAATAGATGTAGGAAATTAATCAATCAAACAAGCAATTACAGGAAATAATTTTCGGAAATAATAAAAAATGACAAATCACACAACCAAATCCAAAATCAACCTAGAAACTACCAATTGAGAGAAATTTGGGTTTTTTAATCCAAATTAATGAAAATCTAATTAATTATGCAATTATCAAGTTACCAGGTCTAGATGGTCCTAAGGTGGATTGCTCTCTCTCAAGTTATAATCTTTAAACCCTAATTAATAGTCCCTAATTTAAATTATGGAATTGTGATCTCTGAGTTCACAATTGATCCAAAACCTAGATTAGTTCTAAAATTGCCTATTAACCTACTAAGAAACTATGCTCGATCTCTAGTTACACGATTTCACTGGTTTGATTCAATTCTTATCTAATAATTTACTTAACTCTCATTAGCCCAAATTGATGACATTCACTTGGCTCAGCCTCTCACTTTGTTGCTGAATTATTAAGAACATAAATTGAATCACAAAATAACTTAATTAAAACACAATGAATCAAATTTCATAAATCTCAAGAATCAAAATCTAGAAGGTGAGTTAGACAAAAATCGACATTCAATAACACTATTCTCAATAACTATCCCAATTTCATACATTACTAAAATTGAAATAAAAATTAAAAATACTGTCAAAATGGACTCGTGAAGGCAACAACTGCAGGAAACCACCTATTCTGGGAAGTACTTCGAGTCAAGCTTCGTCTACGTGTCTCTCTTCCTTCGTCTCCTTCCTCAAATCACTCAATAGCTCTTTAGGGTTCTGAATTTGCTGAAGTGAAAAGCTTTGTCAAAAGACTGCTCTCTCTATCTTGTATTGTTCATTTTATATCTTAGAAGTCCCAAAATTAATCTGGGGTCAAAACAGTCTAAACAATCGCACAAAACTCAAGTTTCTGTATCAGCCCAACCCAAGCCACAATCATGATCATGCTCGCCACGATTGTGGCCAGTTCCTAAAACTTTCTGTCACGATCATGGCCCAAAGTACACGATCGTGGCCTGGCACATAGCTCTCTGTCACAATCGTGGCCCAAAGTGCAAGATCGTGACTAGGGTCCTTTTAGCTGGCCTCTTTCTATCACAATCATGGCCTATTATGCCATGATTGTGGGCTATGTTTTTATCTTGAAACTCTTTGAAAGTTCTCCGTTCTTCGTTTACCTTGAAACATTAACAAACCCATGAAGGTACCTAAAAAATATAACATTTAAGCTCCAAGACTCATACTAACCCAGAAAAACAATTAAACACATAAATTAACACAATTGGAACCTAAATACACACTAAACACTCAGACTAACACTAAATACCTTACAAATTGAACCCTAAAATATTATGCAAATCACAACTATCAATCCCCCCTCTCCTTACATTGTTTTCCATCTCTTTTAGAAATTATTAATAGATTATATGCTTTAACACTTCAAGGTGTGCTACTTTCAACTTCCATTGAAATTGCTAGGAGATTCTCTTAACCCATTTATGTTTTGTAGATGATCTCTTATAATTATATGGAGTAGACGATACTTCTATCTCCATTTTGCATCAATCTCTCCATTCTTTCTGCAGGTTATCTGGTTTAAGTATGAACTCTTCTAAGATGAGAATATATTTCTCCTTAGACATTACTAATACCAGAAGATTTCAACAAATATTTGATATAACTATACAAAGCCTACATTTTAAGTATCTTCAGGTTCTCATATCTTTTGAAAAGTTGAAATACGAGGGTTGCATAATATTCTTGGATAAGTATAACACCTTTACAAGCTGGAAGAATTCAACTCATAATCTCAGTATTGAACAATCTTCATACACTTTGGAGCTCTTGTCTCCTTTTACCAAAAAATCAACAAGGAAAGTTAGAATGCATAAAATTTTTTCTCTAATTTAGAAAAAGTGACAGCTTTAAAGGAACTAAGATCAAATGGGAAAAATTTTTCTAGAGAAAATAGGAAGGTGGGCTAGGATTTAATTCAATCCAAATGTTTCAAACAATCAAGGTCGATAAAAGAATTTGGAGGCCTTTTAATGATAAATAGTCTCTTTTGTGAAAATGGTTGAATGAATACTATTTAAAGGATTCTAGCTTGTGGCAGGTTACAAAAAAGAAAAAACATTTTTGGCCTTTCATTGAAATTCTAAGGAAAATATAGGTTATGTATCCTCTTATTAGAATCAAACTTGGGTATGGTAAGGATACTTGGTTTTGTTTTGACAACTAGACCATCCTAAGCCCCCTATGATTGAGAGAGGATATTTTAGCTCTCACTTTTAGAATTCCGTCCTAAGCTTAAGTTAGGAATGTCATAATTTTTCTAGTAGGCAGGCTAAAAGACTTTTGAGTTTCTTCCCTAACTACTTGCCTAATCTCTCTTTAGTTAATAAACTATTTGGTCCATCAATAATAATGGAGAATTCTCTAACTCCTTCAACCTTAAAGCTCCTAGGCCATTCACTCCACTTATTACCTGGTTCAACATTGTTTGGAAATTCTCTTTGAAGCTTAAAGCTTTCTTTATCACTTAGTTAGCAACTAAAAGAAGATTAAAAACCAAAGACATAATTATTAGGTCAAATGATATCATATGTGAGTTATGCTATCTAGAAGTTGAAACCATTGATCATCTTTACTTCAAATGCAACTATATAACCTCCATTTAGGCTTAGAATGCAACACACAATGAATCTTTTTTATTTATATACTAATTGGGATTATAAATTGGTGTAGGCTGAAAACAAATTTCACGCTTTGGGGAAAGATTAAATATTTCTAAGCCTCAACCTAAATTGTTCAGTGTATGAAATATGGATGGAAAAGAACTAAAAATTGTTTAACAAGATCAAAACTAATAAAGTGCCATAGAACACAAGATACATAGTTAGATTAGAGAAGCCTTTGTAGCTTACTAAATAGTTGAAAAGATTATCATTCATCTAAGAAGAATATGGAATCTTTAATCTATAAGTTTCTTCCTAAGGAATGAAATTAACTTATTCTTACCACTTGTTTGGCACAACCTTGTAATAACTCCTTTTAGTGCCTTTTAATGCTTATTAATGAATTTTTTAACTTCGAAAAAAGATCATGGACAGTTTTGGATCACCACTAGACATTCACACAAAAATCAATGGAAAAAATCAATATGAATCTGGATTAGAGTTTTTCATAACTTCATCTTATATATTTGATTCAATTATAAGGATTTTATCATTCAGACCAACAAAGTGTCCCGATCCATAATGTTTTCACATGTCTATATCTTAATTTTATTTAATCCTTAATATATATTGCTATGTTGGTCTATACATAAGTTCTTTAAACTGCGTCTATATGTAGACTTAAATCAAATCTAAGTGATCACTTATATATAGTTAACATTAAGATTAACACCTCAAGCATAAAAAATTTTGTTGAGAAATTGAAATCAAGACATACAATAATCCATTAGGAGTCCATCCAATCAAAACATAAAAGTATATAGCCTATAATCTTCCTTAAAATAACTTAATTCAAGCTTAGGTATTCCTTGATGATGATCTAGATTATCTAATGTTATTCACTTCCCTGAAAGGACTTTTAATCTCTCACTTTCTCTTGAAAATGAGTTTTTGATCTATTTTATGGCTCTCCATTAATAGGAACTACTAACCTTAATGAGAAGTGATCTCAAAGTTACACACGCTAAGTTTTACTATTTATAACCTTAGTAAATTCCGCAAGCACACGGGTCATTCGTGTAGCACCTAAGGTATCGATCCCACAAGGAGGGCTAACTAGTTCTAAATTTAAGGTCGAAGGCACTAGTAAACAATAACTAACAAACAATAACTTAAAAAACAAGAATTAACTAGACCAAATAAACCAAATCAATTAACAAAAATAATGATTAACGATTAACAAGGAATTAAAAACAATCACGATGACAATAAACAAATTAAATACAAAATTGAATAGTAATGGAATTTAGCCAATTAATGAACAATGATCTCACACCCAAGTTGTACCTAACGAGTTTACCAAAAGAGGGAAAGGGAAAATTACCTATCTTTAACGACAACCTAACTAATTATGATTTATTGAATTAACGATTCTAGAAATCCTAGGGTCAACTACTTCCTCTCAAGTTAGAATTAAACCTTATAAGTATAAACCCTAATCAGATTATGGATGATTGTAATCTCTTAATTACCATCATATCCAAAACCTCATTAGTTCTTAAGTTCTCTAATAAACAGTTGGAAACCTAATATGATCTCCCTACACAAGATTTACCAACTTGATTTAATTCTGGATCTATTAATCTGCCTAACTCTCATTATCCCAAATTAATCGTTTTCTCTTGATTCACCCTCTCAGTTTATGATCGAGATATTAAGCACAGAATAAATCACAATTAATTCAATAAACACATAAAATGATCAGATTTTATTAAGTCAAAATAATAATCTAAAGGTGAGTATAGAACATCAACCATAATGCAGTCTATAATCAACTATCTATATCAATTCTATAATCAAATAAAATTGAAATACTTAGGAACCAAAACTACAACAGGATGATGGGAGGTTGCGACTTCGGAAAGCTTCATAATCCAGGAAGCATGTCGTGTCTGTGTTGTCTTCCTCTTCTCTCTTCCTTTGTCTCCTTCTCGATCTCTCAAGGTCTCTTTTAGGGTTTCGTTGGGTGGCTACTCATAGTTCTTCCAAGGCTCTCTGCAACTCTTCTTTTAAAGACTTCTCATGTTCTATTTATACTTCGCAAGTGCTAGGTCAAAGTTGGGGTTGAAACAGTTTAAAAAATCACTCAAAACTTGAGTTTTTGTATCAGCTCGACGTAGGGCACAATTGTGGCCTGCCTGTCACAATCGTGGCCGGTGTCTTAACCTTTTCATCACGATCGTGGACTAGTGTGCACCATCGTAACCTAACTTAGAGACTTTCTGTCATGATCATGCCTAGGTAGACAATCGTGGCCTGGCTATTGCTGGCTCTTCCTTCTTTGTCACGATCGTAGCCCTGTTGTGCACGATCGTGGCCTATGACTTTAGCCAAAAACTCCTCGAATCTTCTCAATTCTTCACTGTTTACCTAAAACATTAACAAATGTATCACGACACCTAAAAAATATATCATTTAAGCTCAAAGGCTTAATCTAACCCATAAAAACACTAAAACACACAAACTAATATAATAAAACACACAAACTAATATAATTAAACATATAAACACACACTCATCACTCAAATTCGCACTAATTACATAACAAATTCAATCCTAAAACATCAAGAAAATGACCTATATCAAGAAGTAAAGAATATATATAACTATGTCAAATGTTATATATCTTTTTATTTGTTCTAAAGGACACAAACTCTAATAAGCCTGTGTCTTAGGCCGTATATGTTTCTATAACTTTTCTTGAAAGGTACATAGGCTATGACATGATCATATATCTCTTAAAAACTTTTTCCTCCATCGAATGACCTCCCTTTAGTCTATATATCAAATTAGGTCTTCATCTCCAAGTCATCTAAAAGGGATATGGGTTAGCACACGACCTTGTGTCAAGCCTTGTTCGGTCAAAAATAGTCTTTCTCTTTATATGTTTGACAAATAAACTCCAATTCTTAACTATATAAATCCTCAAGTAACTGTTCTACAATTACCATAAATAAGATATAAAACCAATTAAATTTTGATAATTTTTATGAAAAATATAGCAAAATACTTAGGGACCGTTTAGTTCCACTTTCATTTTTTAAATGTGATATTTTATTTTTTCATGCTTTTGGTTTTTATTTTTATTAAAAAATCCTACTTGATTATGATTTACAATAAAACTGAAAAAATTTACATCCCATTGTTAGTTTAATTGTTTATACTATTAATTGTTAAGATTAAATCTTAATTTATCAATTCTTAATATACTTAATTTTATACTTAAAATTACTTATTATCATTATTATTATAAATAAAGGATATGAATATTTAATATAATTAGGGAAATTTACACATTAAGTTTATATAATAAGAGTCTAACATAAAATATTAAAATTACATTAATTCATTATAATTAAATAACAAAAGATATTCACTATACTATATAATTTATTAATTATTATGTACATATCCTATATTTATTATTATTGATACCTACATAATTAATTAATTATTATGTTAATATCTAAAATTTATTTTACTTTTTAACTGTGCCTTAGTGAGACTGATCTTATTATTTTTTAATTTGCAGTTTGAATTTATACAATGAAATCCTATAAAATGCATTTTATCCTTAAGTTGAACAAATTTAATTTCATATTAATGATATCAAGAATGAAAATAAAATAACTAATTAAAGAGACTAATATGTAAAAATACAAAAATTTCATTATTCCTAAATAGTTTTTGTTATAGCTATGTTTGGTGGCATGAAATTACGATGAACAATTGAGACTTAATTTAATGACATGAAGCTTTAAAATAAAGCATGCATGGTAGCAACTTTAGTACAAAGTCTAGGATAAGAAGACGCTTCTGAGCTTGGTATAGTCCCAATCATCAGAGCTCAAGTTTCTAACCTATTTTTGAAGTCAAAAACAAATAAAATCGATTCTTTATATTTGTCATCCCTTATTGTCAACTTAAGCATGTGAGATCCTTGTAAAAACAATGGTGCATGTTAAGGAGCTAGATTAAAGATACCCATCCTCCAGTTTCACAAAAGTTGTGAATATAAAAATTAGAGTTAAAACATCACAAAAAATAAGCTACTTGTCAAGTAAACATCATAAGCATACTTTTGTCGCCAAGTGCAGCAAACATGACAATGATGCCGAGGAAAATTTTAATGATAAGTTATGAACATTTATTATTGATATGTGTTTACTTGTTAATACATTTAATCATTTGCACTTAGTGATTAATGATACAAAAATGCTTAAGATATTCACTTTAATTTATATATGATTTTAGGTACAATTTGGAAGCAAAGAAATTAAAGTGAGTCGAAAGTACTACATTTGGGCCATTTTCTGAACATTAATTTTCACTTGTTTTCATGGAGCAAGAAGAAGAAAATTAAAAGATAAGAAGAAGACAAGAAAAATGAAAACACAAAGAAGAAGACTTAAAAGTGCTTGTTGAAAAATGAAGAAATAACAAAAGAGCAAAACGCATGTAGCAGCTAGAAGTTGGAGGACAAATCAGCAATAAAAAAGGTGCATTTCGGATAGCTCCATTCACGTGAACAACGTTTATAAATTAGAGTCCATGGCTCATGCATGAAACGCATAACCATAAGTGCATTTCATGTATACAGTCAAGGAGATCAAAGTGACAACGTTTGGTAAAGATGGTTGACAGTATGTGTTAAACGCAACATGAAATGTAGACATTTCATGCCAGAAAAAAATGATGATGCACAGCAGCAAAGCCAAGAGACCAAACGCAAACATAGGGTGCATTTTCTAGCTTAAAACACATAGTAAAATAGAGGGTTTAAAAAACATAAACGAGAGGGTTAAACATGAATAGCGACGGTGGCCATCTAACTTTAATTATCCCATAAGCTAGAATAAAGAGAAGGAGGTCACAAAAGAGAACAAAGAGAGGAGTGGCGATAGGAAAAACATAGGCGTGAGAGAAGAGAAGTGAGTGAATAGTGAAGGTGGACCCAAAACCACCATCTTTATTTTTCACTTCAATGTCTAGTGAAAGAAATAAGAAGCTTAGGCAGTGAAGAAGAGATGAGGGAGCTTCGGTAAAGGTATTAATAGGAGTTGAAGCATTTTTTTAGGAGAGACTCATAGAGGGCTAAACGTCCCAACGTTAGTTTGGAGGTGACATCGACGCTGATGACCTGGGTTAAGTATATTTTCTTATGTTTATTGCTTCTTTTTCTCATTAGAAATTGATTGTGTTATCCTATATCAATTGATTTGGGTTTTGTGTATGGATAATTAGATTTTCGTTATTGTTCAATTATTTGTGTACGAACCCTTTCGGTATTGTGAAAGGATGATTTTAATGTATTCATTGAATTGTTTAATTGCATACCTATTGCTAGAATTTTGATATAATCCATAATTGTTATGTTAAAATTCATATGTAGCAACTAATGATTTGTAATCATTAGGGATAACATGACCTAGGTTAAATAATGCATTGTATGTGGTTGTTGCCTTGATTAATCGGTTTGCCTAATTTGTAATGCTATTTCCTAATTAAATCTAGAGATCATATCCTAGGTTATTCGGTGATTAGTTTAATTAACAATCATTTATTGATTAAACAAAACCTAAGGTAAAACTTAGGTTAATTATTAACCCACGATTAATAGTTTCTAGGAGAGATTTAAGAACAACAAATCAATGAAATATGTTTAATTAGGTTGTAGGCCAAGATTGAACTAAAGAACCGGGTCTCTACCGAATTCCCCATTTTTACCAATTTTTGCATTTTTAATTTGTTTTTATTAGTCTAGATTCATTTTTTATTTATTTCAAAATCCAAAACCCCCTTGTTAAACCTAAACATCAGTTAATTTTATTTCATAAACTTTAAACACACTCTCTGTGGGATCGACTAGACTCACCAATGTTATAGTAGTAGCCTAGTTATTTTATTTTGACTAGCGTTACGACGCACAGGTCAATCATACAAGCATATAAATAGCATTCAAGTTTTGGAATGTTAAACATTCCTTAAAGAACGGCCTTAGAGGGGACAATTATAGGAATAAAGACATAATTAAAAGGTTTTTTGTGTGGAACTTACAATTGGAGTGAATATAGGTAATTTCTATATAAGAGAGCATAAAGATTCCTACTATATGAATGGAAAAGCAAGAAACCTCAATAACCACCTTGCCACCAAATATAGCTTGACCAATATAAATGAAGTACAAATGACTACTTATTAATGAACTACTGGAAAATCACTCAACATATTAAATTTCAAAAAGCATTAGGATCCAAGAAAATTGATCTACACTTTTTTTTATAGTGGTACCAGTTTTTATCCAACATATCAACAAAGTTATAGTAGACATAAAGCTTAATGAAAAAAATTGACATTAAACTACATCATAAATTTATTTTGGATAATTAAAAGTACATAAACCCAAATTCATAAAGTCTCTGAAAATAAAAATGAAAAGGCAGACAATGTGTTTGATATAGTGATAAGTAAAAAAATAAAAAATGCCCATGTTGAAATCCATCAACATTAAGAACTTGCATTGGATTATTTACTTCCTGTGGTTGTTGCCATACAGTGAGCTCTCAAAGTATAAAACTAAAACTATTTACATCTATCTTGTATAACGATCGTTCATTTATATAACTTTGACATAAAAATGCAAAATAATCCAAATCAAATGTACACTTTTTGTTAGACAAACCTCAAACATGAAAAATCTTTTAACCAATTATTGTAAAATTTAATCATTTCGATTCAACTACTTATTTAAATCTTTCAATATACTAACACAGCAATCATTAAACCATCTTATATAGACATAACTCATTTTATGGGGATCAGTAGAAGAAGACAATGTAGTCAAAACTAAAGCGGTAAAATAGAGGATAAAAAAGAGAAAAAAGAAAAACATGTTGAACAACCCTTAAAGGAGTTCCCTAAGCAACATATTCACTATCTTCCCTTCTCATACTAATGTTAGTAAAATACCATCTATAACTTTTCCCCAAAAAGAATAAACAGGTTAGAAAAAGAATAAAGAACATATACCCACTAGCAATATCATATTAGAGAAAAAAAAGTAAAGAAGATGAACTAAAAAAAATATGGTGAAAGGAAAGAGAAAAGGAGAAAAAGAGATGAGTTGAAACAAACCAAACCAATGAATTTAAATTGTAATTACTTGTATATCATTTTACATAAAAATTGATTGGAAATTATTATAAAGGACAAAATTAATAAACCTTAATAAGGAATTAAATATGTTAGAACCAAAGAAACCGCAATGATAATAAAAGATGCAAACCTCCATCAGTTCCTTGGAAAATTAGATTGAGATTTTAGGGTTCTCTTCTTTTCCCCAATCATCAATCTTGAGATTGGGTATAAGAGAGCTAAGACTCAGAAAGGAGAAAAAAAACTTGTTCTTCCATGAAAACTTATGAAGAATATGTTTGTCACGATGCTTTAAGAAGATTTTGGAGGAAGGGAGTATGAAATAGGCCTCAATAAGAGTTTGAGACAATAAGTTATCATTAGTTTTTGCATCAAAGAGCTATGAAGAAAATGATCCAAAAAACCATCTTTTTTTTTGGCAAAAAATTTCTTATTTTCACAAATGTTTATCATACTAAACCTCTCCTTTATTATCTTCACCTACCATCTTATTTCTTACCTTATAGGTTACCCTAGCTACCTTCATCTCCCTTTCTAATGTGTTCTCACAATCTTTTCCTTAGATCCTCTTCTTTATATGTCAATGTCTCTTTTGGTCCTTTCTATATTTTTTTTACTTCTTTTATATTTTTTTTAACTTCTAACAACCTTTTTCCCTATTTTCATTTATCAATGTCCAGCTTCTTATACTCTCTCATGCATACATGCCTTTCTTGCCCCTAATAGCTAACATGATCAATCTCAATCCTCTTTTATAAGGGACCCTATTGAAGGCCTTACTAACAACTTTAAATCTCCTACTTTAGCACCCCTTGTTCCCCTAACATTTGACTAATCATTGGAGCATCTTCTCCTCCTAATTATACCTTTTGAAGGCAAGTACTTAGAGTCACTCTCCCATTAAAAAATTATAGTTTACATCCTTCTGTATTCAGAAGGGGTTAGTGATAATTGTAGGATTCATGATGTTTTAATAGGCATTTTAGTATGTTTCTAGTTGCTAATTAATTGATTCATATATGTTTAAGTTTAGAATTATGTTAGTTGGTTAGATATTTGTTTTCTAAGTGTTCTGTGGGTGAGAGCATGCCATTGAGCTTTAATTTTATGTGTTTGAGGTGCTTTGATGTGTTTGTTAGCATTTGAGATCAGATTCAAAGAATAAAGAAGATTTTGAGGAAGCCTGACGGAGGACCCCAGGCCATGATCGTGACAGAGACTATTTTACTAGGCCATAATCATGGCCTAAGGGGCCATGGTTGTGGTCTATATAAGGAAAAACATGGACTGACCTCCTGAACTTAATCTTTTGCCGGTTATTTCAAACTTTTAGGCTCAGGAAAAACTTAGTTTTACCCCAATTTGTAAAAAACTACATAAGAGCAGATAAATGACCTAAAAAGAGAGAGCCTCCATTTTCCACTTTGGAAAAAAGCAAATGAAAAGGAAGAAGGAAGAGAGAGAAGGTAGAGCTTCAGTTGCAGCTTTTGTCTCCAATCCTCTAAGTTATCTTTTCTTCTTTTCATCTTTTATTTCATTTGTTTGATGTATGATATGGAATTGATGATGATGTGCCTTGGTTTAAGAATGTTCTAACTTCTTTTTAAGGATTTATACTTGATTCAATATTAATCTATTTGTTTTTGTTGTTAATTATGTTGGGTGTTGTGATTATTTGCTGTAATTGTATGCTTCAGTAATAAATCGAGAATGTGAACCAAATGAAAAATGTTTAGGTTGGTTAATGAGAGTTAAACAATCTAATAGACCATGTAAATAATCAAATCAATAATTATATGGAGATCTCGTGTGAGGACTCGATTGTTTATTGGAATGCTTAAGAACTAATTAGGTTGTAGGTTATTTTTTTAATCGAGAGATTACATGTTTGATAATTCAACTTAATTAGGTTTTATTATTTAAGGCCTAGTGATTACAACTTAAAAGAGACTAATCAACCATTCAAAAGTTTAGGACCAACACCGCATTAACAAAAAAGTGACTAAGTTAACATTGATGATAGTATAAGTCCCTTTCTCATAATTTGTTAATCTTCCTTGTTTGAATCTAAACTATCAATTGATGTTGCTCAAATTTGATTTCTTGCATTAATTTAGAATTCTTATTTCAACCACTTTGTATTTGATTGTTCATTTTTCTTCATACTTTTAATTTTTATTTTAATTACACTTTTAGGCCTTAGACAAATTAAGATTAGATTAGTTCACTAATTTCTTATGAGATTGGCACCTCATATACTACATTACGACCTATGCTGTAACATCCCACTCCCATCTTAAGGGTTAGAGCCCAAAAATACTGTATTTGAGAAATATCATTGAGAGATTAGAAAAATGCATTTCATACTCATGCATAATATTAGCATACAGACATGTGAATTTGATCATTACACATATTACAATAATTTGTTCATGCACTCATTTGACATTTTCAAGTATAAATAATTATTTTAATGTGATTATGATATGGATAGTGATTATTTTGCCTTAAAAATTGATCTGGTGAATTAAATTAGTGATTTAAAATTTTTGGTAAAATTTGAGAAATTTCTAGAATTAAGGGTATTTTTGGACTAGGAAAAATGCCAAGTGGCGAGACAATTGACGAATAGTTGCAGAAATAAGTGTCAGATGGCAGTAGAAATTTTTATGAATAACATTAGGATTTAATGACAAATGTCATTGAAAATTGGGAGTCAATTGGATTAGAATTGGGAGACAAAATGGAGTAGTTATTAAAGTGGACCAATTGGGACCATAAGGTGGTGACATGTGGCAAGTGACAAGTTTCACTTTCCATGCCACACATCCATTCCACGAAAATATCTTTCACTCTTCATTTTTGTTGCTTATGTTTGTTTCTTCATCTTCTTCATTTTCTCTCTTCTTCTTCATACATGATTCACACTCTCACCCTTACCATATTGAGTTTTTTCCCAACTCCTTCCCTTTATTTCTTCAAGCTTCTTATTGTCTTCTTCCTCCTTGTCACCAAAAACCTATCTCATTCCTCTTTAAGTGGTGATGATTGTGTGAAAATGGCAAGCTAGGGTAAGTATGGTTTGAAGACTTTGAAGCTAAACAAGTGAGTAAAAAAGCTTTACTCTTCTTGATTTGTTGAATGAAGTAAGTATGATGATGGTCAGAGTGCATATGATCATAAGATGGTTTTATATATATGTTGGAACGTGAATGAAAAACCTCGGTATGTTCATGTCTTGCTTTTATGTGTAGGATGATTAATGATTCATAAATTGATGTAGAGATAATTTAGAGTTAGAATGAGTCCTAAAATGAGGTTGAACGAAGTGCAGAAAAATGAATTTTGTAAATGAATGTGATATGTCCTATTTTTGGGTTAATGATCAAACATAATTCATGAATTGTTGTGTATGATATTGAGCTAAAATGAAGTTAAGAATGATGGGGAAATGATGAGTAATTAAGCTAGAAATGATAAACTAAGCAAAAGAGATGAACTAGAATGAAAATGATGATGAAGTGTGCTGGAATATGTTAGATGGAGTGTTTTTACTGATCAGGCATTTGTATTTTAGACATAACTTAATCTTTAGACATCCAAATGGGATTTTTAATTTATATTAAACTATAGACATATGGATACAATGTTTATGAAGAAATTGAATTTTACTTCTGTCCCTAATGGTCTTAAAATTTGGATTGAAGTTGAGAACTGTGTACTGTCTTGGTATGAGAATAGTCTATAGTATTTTGGTTATAACTTACAGAATACTGAACCAAAATTCATGCTTTTGATGACATATAGGAACAGTTTTTTAGAAGAAGGTGTTATCTAAGGACCTCATTTTATATGTAAAAATGGTTATGCAAAACTGACCTAAAAATCTGTCTTGAGAAAAACTGGAAAACTGCAGGATAAATAGGAGATTAGTTTCTGTCATGGTCGTGGTTTTCATGTTAATTTTTTGATTATGTAATGGTTGAACCAATTAATGATGAGGTATATAACTATGATGCTTTTGGACTTAATTAGGGCTTAAAATAAACATATTTTGATATAGGAAAAGTTGGTTAAATGTGTGATAAGTTTTGATTGATCTTGATGCTATACTTTAAGGAAAAGGGTGTTTGATGCCAATGCATCTAAATATGAAATGTTTAGAGTGATAAATGAGGATATAACATAGTGAATGAATTTTTTGATGCTTTATGAATAAGACATAGTATGGAAGGAGATTGGATTTCATGATTGATGAGATTAAATTTGAAATGGAAAATCAAATGATTAGGGGTTGAGAGTTTAATGCAATCAATTGATATTTGAATTAGTGTGGAATGATGTTAAGTTAGAGGAAGTGAATTATAGAGAAATTAGTGTTAAAATATGTGTTGAATTCGGATAAATGGAGGAGGAAATTGCAGGGCACGATCGTGACCCTCACCCCACGATTGTCACTTAACAAAAAAGGTTTCTGTCAAGATTGTGGCAGGGGCACATTGTGGTATGGAAAAAAATGTTTCTGTCACGATCATGGTCGGGACACCACGATCATGGCCTGATGTATAGGGAAAAAGAGTTATCTTTTGAGTGAAGTTTGAACCAATCAATGCTAAGGTGTTTCCATATGGGTAATTTGACTTGAATGACCCTAGTTGATGAGAAATGAGGTGATTAAAGTGAGTAAAGTACGTTAGGTATTAAAGAATGATTGAAAGATGTTATTAAATTACTGTGAGATGTGAATAAAGGAAATATACCTAGGATTGTCAATATGAGCATGCATTATTCATTACACATATACATATATGTATAATTGAATGTTTATGTGATTATGCAATTAATAATCTGTGTGCAATATGTGTATTGCATAATGTTGATATACAGGATGGAATGTCAGCATCCTGTCGTTTCCGAATCATGGAATCTAATGCTAATCTGGAGCGTACTATAAGTAACCTAAGATGGTCTCACATTGATTATTTGTTTAATTCTAAATTGAATTGACATATTATATATATGTACTGATTTCTGGACATAAAATGTCCTAGGCATTTGATGCATGAATAATACATTGGAAGTGCTCCTTGATTATAAATGTGATTGAATAAATGTGTTCTTAACTTATATGTTGAATGCCAGACCAAGTCCGAGGATCAATGTGAATAAGAAAGTGAATGTGAATGCACTGGACTGAACATGATGATTGAATATGTGAAATGCATTTATTCCATGAATGCATGAAATATAAAAGGCAGTTGTGACTAGAGTCACCAGTGAAAAAGAGCTTAAAGCTTAGACTTTTGTGGTAAAAGCCTAAGGCTTAATGTATAAAGAGCCCTATATCCCCAGTGGATAAAGGACAGTATGATAGAGCTCGGTATCCATAATAGATACGGGATAGTGAAAAAGGCACTCAGTCACAACAACGTAATAAATGAAGACGAGTCATATAAACATTGCATACATATATGACATGAATAAATTAAATGATTGTAATATTTTGAGGATTTTTATTGTACGAAATGTGTGAATACTTATCGATGAACACGTTTGCCATGATCGTGATGAAATGATGAATTGTATGGTTTTTGGAGTGTGACATTTGTGAGTAAAGTGTTTCGTGATATCACATGATGACAATTCAGATAATGTGAATTATATGATAACATGAACTGTTGTGTTGCATAACAAGAGTGAACCATTAAGGATGGTTACTCAATTGAGTTCACAAAAGTCACCCCAATTTGCAACATATTTTTTAGGCTCAGAGAAGATACCTAGTTAAACCAACTGGAGTCTAAGCACTGCCTTTTGACTAAGAGTTAGAGGTTGGGATCAGTTGGAGTCTGCATATGTTTTCTATTATTTATGTCTTAAATAATGTATTCCGTAAATATTGTATGACATTTATGCGAATTGAAAAGTGTAATGACTGTATTACTAGAAATGTTTTATATTGGGCCTAGATGATTATAGGAATATATGACGATGTGTTAATTAATTGTAACACTTGTGATTGAAATTGTTATAAATAAAATGTGCCATTCATGTTTATTGGTTTTCCAACAAATGTGTGTGATGTTTGAAAAAAAGAAGAAACAAATTTAGGGCAATGAGGTCTGTTTGATTGCATTAGCGCACCACTTTCATAGGGTGTGTGTCCGAATGTCCTTGGGATGTACGAATATGTACTCGGTTGAAGTGGGGTACTACATATGCGCTTATGAAATATTAAGGGTTATAAAAGATTAAAACTTGCTTAACAAGTTTTTGGCATTGTTGCCTAGGAAATAGTTAGGATTAGTTAGATTCCTTTAGTCTAAGCAATTTTCTACTCTCTTGTGTCATTGCAGTTGCATGAACACAAGAGTTATTCGAAGTTCAAGTTAGATCATCAAAACCTTAGCACTTGACATCACCCATTTGGAACGAGCAATTCTATAAGCAAGACACCAAGAAGGAGAAATTGAACAACCTGTGACAAAAGAAATTCACTAAAAACTTGATCAAGGAGGAAATCAAGGAAGCCAGTCGTAAACCCTTTAGACTTCACGAGACCGAGGTTTAATGCTACAAATAAAGGCACGACATGATTGCCAATTTAAGTAGCTTCATTTGAAATTAAGCCTACTCTATTGAACAAGCTGCAAACAAATGTGCAATTCTACGAGTTGACTAATAAGGACCCTAATGTGAATATAGTAAATTTCCTAGAAATGTGTGATACCTTTCAATATTATGGAATGTCTGAAGATGCCATTGGGATGAGGCTCTTCCCCTTCATGCTAAGCGATAGAGGTAAGTATGGTATCATTTAATGAATCCCGTAAATGTCATAATTTGGGAGCAGTTAGTGTGTGCATTCCTGGATAAGTATTTCCTCTCACGAAGACTATGAAATTGATAAAGGAAATCATAAATTTCCAACAAAGTGATGGGGACTCACTTTATAATGATTTGGAATGGTTTAAAGATTTGCAAAGGAGGTGCCTACATTATAACCTACCAAAGGAATTCCTATTGTAAACCTTCTATAATGGCGTTAACGCATCCATACGAGGCACCATAGATGCGGCATCTAGTGGATCTTTAATGAGGAAGACAATTGATGAAGCGGAGGAGTTGTTGGAGGAAATAGCCAGTAATAGTTGTCTTTGGACAATGGATAGTTGTAGACAACATATAGCCCTCTGTAAGCAAAACAGAGCTTTAGCTGTTGACCCAGTCACGAAAATGTAAGCTAAGATTGATAACTAGTTTTCTATCACATTAAATACACATAGTTCATCCAATTCACATTCAAGTAGCACTTCAATGTCACAACTCCCCCAATACACAGTCATCGGACCTTTTGTCCGGAATCCACAATTAAATCATAATCCATCACCATTTATATGAACAATCAGCAGTCAATCAATACAAATTCAAACAGAACACATAATGAAATGAGACCATCTCGGTCTACTCACAGTACGCTCCAGATTAGCATTTGCTTCCAAATTCTGGAAACGCCTGACTGCGGACTTTTAACCTGCATAACCCATTTATGCAACACGTTGCACACACATTAATAATTTTGCACAATTATAAGCATTCATTTATGCACATGTGTTTCTATGGAATATGTACGATGCATGTTCATGACAATCCCGGTATCATTACATAAATTTCACCCAAAATGTTTCCCTAGGTTTTAGGAATCCGTAGACACCAAAATTACTCAATTTTGATTTCTATAAGTCCAAATATTGCCAAAACACTTTTAATCGATCCACTCATAGTGATTCAATCCCTCATTTTCAATTTAGTTTCAAAATCCACAAAATTCACATGGCGAGGTAAAAGAATGTTTTAGAAGTCCAATGCTTTGAAAATCAGGTCAATCGGAGGTCGGATACAAAAGTTAGAAGTAAAAGAATGGCAAAAGGGTTAGATGGGAAAATTAACAATGGCTGCTCGCACTCGTGAGGGTCTAGCGATCGCGAGACGCGCGCTGGAGGCGATCGCAAGCTCTTACGCTCGCCCTCACACTCGCGAGGAGCACGTAGCACGTAGCACGCTCACGCTAGCGCTCGGGAGCTCTCTCGCTCACGAAGAGTGCGTTGCACGCTGACCCTCGTGATTGCGAGCTCTCGCACTCGCCCTTGCGAGGGTCAGCGTCCTTGCCTACTCCAACTGCCAATTTTTTTTCTCTTTCCCACTTGTTCTTCTTCCAAAATGCATAACTTTTTACTCAGGAGTCCAAATTTGACAAATTTGGTATCAACAGAAAGATAATAGAAAGACCTACAATTCCCATGAGGGGCTTATAGACAAATTCCACCTCTATAAAGGTCAAAATTTACTTCAAAGTATCTGTCCTGTAAATCACATCCTAAACAATAACACAACTTCTAAAAATCATAACTTCCCATTCCATTGTCCAAAAATTCCATGTTTTATATCAATGGTAAGATCAGAACACATTCTACAATTCTCATGAAGAACTTGGAAGCAAATTCAACCTCCAAAAGGGCAAATTCGCAATCAAAGTTTCTACTCCCATAATTTCACCCTAAACCACATCCAAACTTCAAAAATTCATAACTTTAAATTCCTAAATCCAAAAATGGCATATTGCACATTATTGAAAAGCTAAGAAATTCCTCTATCACTTTCAATAAGGCTACTTGATCCAATTCAAAACATAACAGTCCAGAATTTGCCTCAAAGCACAATACTCACAAAACCTACACACATGGACATTTCCAAACACAAAGCACATTAATCCTTGGAATAACATCCAAAAGTCAACAGCTCATAACTTTTAACCCCGATATTGAAAAATGTCATACTTTATAGCGATAGGAAGCTAATAAGGAAATATACAAATTTTATGAAGACCAATTTAGCAAAATCTGCCTAAATCAACCTACAAAAATTCCCAAAGGTTCAGACCACAAAAAGTTATTCTTGAGCTACTGTTCATCGCTACACCCTTTTCCACATTTATGTCAAAATTTGGAACTCTTCAAGCCAAAACTGAGCATCATTTCCTTTGCAAGAAATGTAGCCAAATTCCTGAAGTTTAATTCACGCCAAATCTCAGCTCAATTGCATAACCACATAAAAAGTTATGGCAAAAACATGAAAACATAAACAAATCCAATTTTCCAGATTTTTTTATCCTAACTCTTCTCCTACCTCTTCAACACCATTACCTCACTCAAACACTACTCAATTCACTCGAGATTTCAACCACAACAAAGTCAAAACCTCTACTTGAACATTAGCCTACAACATAGCATCAACACACACTCAATCATTTTCCTTTTTTTACACTCATTTAACATTCTTATATTTAATCTAAAACAACTCTTATTTACCTATACCACCTTCAACATCATTCATCCTCAATCAACAAGAATTCATACCCATACAAGTAAAACACAATTTCCATGAAATTATTTCACATAACATCGCAATTAATTCTTTTAACTAATAATTCATGATATAAAACATAATTCTTACCTACTTAAGCTTCCACTTCTTCAATTCTTCCAAAATTGTCACAAACTCTCTAACCTCCACTACCATACACGATCATCGTCATCTTGAGGGGGGTAGAAGGTTTAGGTTTTTAGTGAACCAAAAGAAGAGAAAGCAAGGTGGAAGAGAGTATAAAAGATGGTCAAAAATCAAGAAGAAACAAGGAAGAGGAGAAGCTACGAAAATGATGGAGAAAATTTCTCTTAAAACACCAAGAACCGTAGACAAGAAGAAGAAGCATCGTGAACAACCAAAAGTGGGTGGGTTTTTATTAAATAAACATATATGATGGCATGTCACATGTTTAGGCCCTCTCTTATTTCCTTTCCAAAAACAATCCAATTTCTACTCCAATTTTTCTCCAAAATTCTAATGGCTCAATTCAATAATTCCTAAATTCATTTATCATAATTTCCAGTGTCATTGGATAGTCATTTCCACTACCGATAAACAATCAGTCTGCTATTTGGCATTTTTTCCAATCCAAACATTTCTAGAAAAATTTTCCCCGAAATTTCCAAAAAAATTTCTAAAATTCACTAAAATTTCTCAAACCTCAATGACCCTCTCCAACTCAATTTTTAAGCACACAAATCACATTTTGCATACCAATCAGATTTAACAAATATACCGGGAAATGTCATGAATGCATGTACAGTCATTTTCATTTGCAAAAATTCACTATTCACTTGTATGCGTATGTATGAACATGTAAAGGCATTTCTAAACGCCCATGGACCACTCAAAATTACTATTCTACCATTCTCATCGGTGATGGGATGTTACAAGCGGGATATTACAAATAAGGTGTCCTAATCATTCCATACATAGCACAAAAAGATAGGGCAAAAGCGGATCTCCTTGTCTAATGTCGCGGAAAGGTTTAAAAGGTTCAGAAAGAGTTCTTTGCCAAGCTACCTGAAAAGACACCGTCGTCACGCACTGCATAATGACACTGATGAGGTTATGGGGTATCCCAATATCAATTAAGGTATTTTGAATGAAATCTTAACGATGCCTGTCATAGACTTTCTCTAGATCTACCTTCAGAGCAAGATATCCCTATTTTCCTTACTTTTATCGCATCGAATGTATCACTTCCTGCGCGATGATAATGTTATCAGTGATGATAATGTTATCAATGATCTGTCTACCAGGAATGAAACTACATTGATTCTCCTTTATAAGGTAATCCATGTGAGCTTTCAACCGATTCACAATAACTTTGGCGATAACTTTATAAAGCACCGTACAGAGGCTTATGGGCCTAAACTGGGTAAGACTGGTAGGAGCTGAAATTTTGGGAATTAATATCAGTATCGTTTGGTTCAATTCATGTTCCTAGTGTTCCAGTCGAAAAATGGCTTGAACCAAAGCGACCACTTCAGGCCCTACCTTATTCCATTGGTTTTGAAAGAAAAGAGCATTGAACCCATCAATACCAATGGCTTTGTTTGGGTTCATGAAAAAAACTATCTTCCAAACTTCAGTTTCATGAAGGGGACTTGCAAGCTCATGAATCCATTCCGCTGAAAGCTCGGATAATCTGCCATAATGTGGCAACGGATGAATCATCCCAGTTTCGGGTGTATATAATTGGATAAAAAAATTCCTCGCGAGTAGGCTCAGATGCTCTATACCAGACACCGGAGTTCCTGTGTCATTAAAAAGCCGATCTATTTTTGATTTCGTCCTTTTTTCTAGGGTGATGGTATGATAAAACCTGGTGTTACGATCTCCCTTCGATATCCATTCACATTTGGCTCATTGATGCTACTATATTTCTTCCTCACACAACAAGTGTAAAAGTTCGACACTCAAGCATTCTTCTAAGTCAGGAAGCTCATCCGACGTACCATTCTGCATCGCTCTTTGTGTACCCTCCAGTCGGGCAAGCAATCGTTTTTTACAATGGAAGATGTTGCCAAACACATCTTTATTCCATCGCGTGAGTTGAATAGAGAAATTGGCTAGGGATTTACTAAAATTCTCCTCTGCCGGTAGCCAATGCATTGTTACCACATCATCGAAGCCCGCATGAGTTAACCAGGCGTTTTGAAATCGAAACCCAGTTGATCTCGGTCCCTACTAGGGCGAGCTGTTTAAATGGATCAACAAGGGATGGTGGTCGGATCCTAAAAAAGGTAGATGCCGATTGACCGTATGAGGAAAAGTCGTCAACCAAGAGGACGATCTAAACACCCAGTCTAAGCATGCTTGTGTCGTTCCTCTTTGCCAAGTGAATTTCGATCCCATAAATCCCAAATCATGCAGACTACACTGATTAACCCAATCCCTAAAATGATTATTCACTACTGGAACGGCCCTAGCACCCCCTTTTTATCTGAAGCCTCCAGTTTAGCATTAAAGTCGCCTCCCACTATCCAAGTTTTTGGATTAAGATGACCTATCCAACTTAATACTCTCCAGAGAACTTTTTGAGAGTGTATTTGGGGACTGACATAGACTGGCATAAAATCAAACGAAGCATCCCTATACTTGACTTTTTTATGGAGGAATTGTCGATGAGTGATGACCACGGAGACCTCAATCTCATTTTTCCATAGCAACCAAATTCCTCCTGAAAAAGCCTACAGCTTCAACCTTGAATGAGAAATCGAAGCCTAACTTTTTAATCACAGTGCTAGTCTGGTTTTTGCTAATGCGAGGATCTAACAAAACCAAAATTCTAGGCTTATATAGACATATATAATTACGTAATATTGCCTGTATATTCGTCTTCCCCCCTCCCCCCGCTCTTTGAAAATTTCATATGAGAATTGACATCAGACACTAGGGCGCTGTTCTGGTGTCCGTACATCGGATTGCACGGTTACGTTATCCGAGAGATTACCTGTTTTTTCACTCACCAGGATATCCATCACTTGCGCATCATTCAAATCCGGAGTTAATTCGGCCGTTAAGTTGTCGGGAGGCTCAGTGGGTGGTAATAACTCTTGCTCCCAACCACCACATTCCATTCCTGTATTGTCCGCCCCTTCCTACATGGGGCAATGTTCTACGGCCACTTGATCATTTACTGTAAGGACATTGTTATCACAAATCATCTCAGAGTGTGAATTGATATTAATTGCAATATGTTTATCCTGAGCTGTGGGAATTAGGGGTACCTCGGTACTGATGTCCGCACCTACCTTCGAAAGACCGTCTGACTTTGTATGTGCGCTACTAACTGTTGGGGAAGTATTTTTGGATTTTCCTTTTGAAGCAACCCTTGTATGTCGGTTAATGATGTACGAAGTTGATGCTCCATCCTGTCCCCTTTTCTGTCCCATGCTAACTAAATCCGCTAGGTTAAACCTGTTCCCAATTCTAATCAAATCTCTCTGGATAGTGGGCTCCCTCGTTGCAACATAGTCAGTGTCTATTGTCTCCATATCTGTCAGAGCTATGTACCTTGAGCCTCTCACCTTAGAAACCGTCTTGTACTTGTTATTGTCTTGGTGATTTTGACGTTGTACAGGGGCTTGAGGAGTTCATGGTTGCACCATCATCCAAGGTCCATAACCGTTGGAACCTGCCTCCGTCGGGACACCTGTCGCAGTACCCTTCGGCCCTTATTGCATTGTGGAGCTATCACCCGGCCTTGTAGTTGACGATGTGGGTACGTTCTGGTCTTATGGGATCGACTGACATTTGGTATAATCATGCCCAACCATGCCACAGTTGAAGCATAGTTACGGGAGCCCTTCATATGCCACCAACACTGTCTCACCATCAAGCTTCACTGTGTTTCGTAAAGGGACAATAAGATCTATATCTACAACAACTCGCGCGAACCATCCTCTTGGCGTCTACATAGTCATCTCATCTATCTTCAACGTTTGTCCCATTTGATTCCCCAAAGTTGTGAGTATCATAGGGTGGTATCGAGCAATAGAAAGTTTGGGGAGCCTTATCCATATAACAATTCTTGTTACCTTGCCTTGGGACGGACAAAATTCTGGTTTCCATTTCTAGACTGATAAAGCATGCCTGAATATTAACCAAGGTCCATTGGTTATAGCGTTGAGAAAGTCGCTATTGTCAAGGAATTTCACCAGGAAATAGTCATAGTCCAAATCTATAACCTTCATGGGGCCTTTCGGACGCCACAAATTTGTTAATCGAGAGCAGAGAACTCGATAGCTAATTCGACGTCCAATTAGTTTGATAACAACTGATTTCTCCCATTGCTTATCTAGCTTTGCCTTGAAGGTTTGGGATAGCAGAACACTTGCACCAGCTTCCCCTGTCAGTTGTGTTATGTCACTTTCCTCTAGTTCGATAATCTCCTCTATAGGCCATGAACAGGTCCCTTGCTCAACGTCCACCGTCGAGTTTCCTAATACAGCACTATAAGTAGGTTTTGGGTCAAGTGGAGGATCATCATCACGTTCTCTGATCCTTACCTTCTTGGGGAGATGGCCCTCATGTATTAGGGTTGACATGATAATCACTGAATGTTGCGTAAGAACAGAAAAGAGATAACACAAAAATGAAAGTGAATAGAAACAATGAATAGTAACAGTTTACAGAGTGTTTTCTCCCTCTATTAGTGAAAAAAATAAATCATCACAATTAATCCAAACAAAAGTGCTAATTAATTATTTTGTTATAAAAAGCCTTATTTTTGTGACAAAATGATAGTTAGTCACAAAAAATTTGTTGACAAGAATAATAGTGATCATAATGGTAGCTCAGTTGTTGTGACAATATTAAGTAAACACTAACTAATTGATTTTTATTGACAAAAGTTATCATCACAATAGGTAAAATATTGTGTGACGGTAAACCATTTTGTCACAATAAGAGAAAATATTGGTGACCAAATTATGTCTTGTTACAACAAATAAAAAATATTAGTAACCAACACATGTTTTATCATAATTACAATTCATTCCACCAAAATTATTTTAACATCGAATTGCATATGCTTTTAATAACAAAACTTAATGATAAAAGAAAATTTGACATTGTTAATATATTAATAGTAACAATTTAATTTCATTTAAAAAAATAGTAACAATTTAATTGTGAAAGATACTAAATTATCATAATTACTATTAATTTAGATACAGAAAAAATAAATCATCATAATTAACTTAAATAATAGTATCATCCAATTGTTTTATCACCCAAAAAAAACTCATATATGAGACGAAAGGATGATTAGATGCAAAAAATTTGTCGTTACATATCTTAACTCTCCGTATTCTAACCACAGTGATTACTTGTGCCGTATATCAGATGCAAAAGAGGAGAAGAAAAGTTAACTGTTTACGTGGCTTAGCTTACACCTACACCTTCGGTGATTTTTGTTAAAAGCTCCAGTTTGATTTACTGAGATTAGCCGTAGCTTTTGACGTGTAGGCTGAGTTTAATATGTATTGAAATGTCAGATGTGAGCCAGCTGCGATCTCATCCACAACGAGAGGTGGAGGTCAATCCATTTACTTAAATATCTTTTCTAATCCAAAACATAAGACAAATTTGTTCGTTGAACTATGGGATTTCAAATTAGCTCAAACATCAAAGGGTTGATTTTTGGTTTTGAGTTATAAAATTTGGCTGAAAGAGAGTACGGTGGCCTGTACAAACGGGAATTGTGTAATGTGATGCGTGATGGCGTCATTAGAGTGACGTCACTTGTACAGTTGTCTAGTCATATCCACGAACCATTAATGCCACCAAGTCCCACTCCTACATTATTGGCTTCATCAGCCTCTCCTCAGCCATATATGATATATCCTAGGTTTTCACTTTACTTGTCGACTCCTTTCATGGCGGTGAAGTTGAAGTGAAGTGGAAAAGCTTGACTCTACGATACGATACGATCAGATACGTCCTCCTTTTTTTATTGAAACGCTTAAGGCAAGAACCAGAAAGAGAGTGGAATCCATATCCATGAACCCAGGGTACTCTTTCTCCTTTTCCTTTTTACTCACTATTCCATACAATACAAAGGTTTCAGTATTCTTCTTCTTCTTCTTCATCATCATCTTCTTCTTCTTCTCCATATCCATGAACCCCGGGTACTCTTTCTCCTTTTGCTTTTTACTTACTATTCCATACAATACAAAGGTTTCAGTATTCTTCTTCTTCTTCTGCATCATCATCATCATCTTCTTCTTCTTCTGGATAATAAATATATACTATCTCTTTTTCTTCATCATCTTTAAGACTTAAGATTTTAGTTTCAGTATTCTTCTTCTTCTTCTTCATCATCATCATCTTCTTCTTCTGGATAATAAATATATACTATCTCTTTTTCTTCATCATCTTTAAGATTTAAGATTTTTCCAACTGCTACTGCTGCTGGAGCTTCCATGTGTGTTCTCTCCTCTTTTCTTTCTCTACTTTTTTCATGTGTCTCAAGAGGAAGACCACTCACAGTGGTTAGGTATAGACGAGAACCTGGTGATTAACAGGATCCAAAACTACTTGAACAATCTTTTTCTTGCATTTAACTTTGAAATTAGGGAAGGAGAACTTTATGATAACTGGCTGAATATATACATATGCGGTAGTCTTTGTAGATCTAGACGGATCTGTGTACAGTGTATCTTCTTCTTGCCGTGACGTGCTTAGATCCTAGCTATATATATAGTTTGCTTCTCAGTCCAAACCCTTGCATCACTGACCTGCTAGAGATTCATTCATCAAAGTTGTTAAAGTTATATTGTGACGTAAACTCATCTAATGGAGGATCTGCAGATACAGGGAAGGCGAGGAGGAGGAGGAGGAGGAGGAGGTGGAAACTAGGGAAGAGCATGACAGTGGTACTGCTAGATTAGTTCTACCGGAAGATGGGTATGAATGGAGGAAATATGGGCAAAAGTATATAAAAAACATTAGGAAGTGGAGGTATATATATATGTAATATAAATATCCATTAATGGTGGATACAGGTACCAGAAGAAGATAAATAATAATTGGGATTTGTGCAGGAGCTACTTCAAGTGCCAAAAGCAAAACTGTACGGCGAAAAAGAGAGTGGAGTGGTCGACAAGTGGTGAAGCTGATGATGTTCGAGTAGTTTATGATGGCATGCACAATCATTCACAAGGAACGTCAAATCCCAAGCAATACGACTTGTTATCACAAGTTCTAAGAGACCAATCCACTTCTTCTTCTTCTTCTTCTTCCTCACTTCCACATTCATAGTTTATTATATAATATATATACCTATAGAATTAGACTTCAATATCCATTTTATCTGTTGCTTCAAAATAAATATACATTCTAAAGGACCAATCCACATTTTCTTCTTCTTCTTCTTCTTCCTCCTCCTCACTTCCACAGTCACACACACACACACACACACACACAAACACACACACACACACATATATATTAGACTTCAATGTCCATTCTATCAGTTGCTGCTGTACGGTAGCTCTCTTGGAAATCCTGGTCCGGTGGGTTTTGGCGGCTTAGTTCGAGATGAATATGATTATTGGGTTGTGGGTTTCTCAAACTTTATAAGCATTGCGTCAAATTTGGTGGCTAAACTATATGCTATTTATCATGGCTTGATTCTAGCGTGGGATCATGACTATCGATAAGTTATTATTGAATTAGATCTCTGGAAGCGGTGAAACTTGTCGTTCACTCGTGCTACTACTTTCACTCACAACGAGTGATTATCTTGGCAATCAAGAAATTACTTGGACGCGTTTGGAATTATACTGTAAATCATGTTCTGCGTGAGAGGAATCAATGTGCGGATTTCCTTGCGAAACAAAGCTTGTCAATTACCAATAAATTACGTATTTGGGATTTCCCAATTCTAAGTCTGCGTTTGCTGCTCAAGTCTGATTTCCAGTCTACTGCTTTTCTGAGGGGTTAATCATCTCCTATTCATATTCTACATTACCAAAAAAAAAAACTACCAAAAAAAAAACTCAAGCTGGCTGCAATAATTTAATATATTTTTTGAATTTAGTGTCACTTTTTTTATTTTTTCAATTTAGTAATTAATCTTTTAAAATTTATATAAATAAAGTAAAAATGTTGTTTATATTGATATAAATTGTCTATTAAATATTGTGTAAATTGACATCTATGAATTATGGTAACAAAAATAATGTTTTGACCTAATCTATACAAAATTTGAATATTAGTTATTAAATTAAAATTTTAAAAAGTTTAGTGCCAAAATTAAAAATTTTCAAAAAGTTTTGTTATCTCTAATACTAATTATAGTAACGTGATGGATTCTAAATTTTTATAAAAATAAATGATAAAATATATCAAAACACTATAGTGATTTAATTATCATATAAATTTTTATTATATTTTTTAAATTTTAATAAAAATTGTTTTAAAATTATTGAATAATGAAAATTTTAATACAATGTAATGGACACAATTTTATAATAATTAAAAATATTATGAAAAAATAAATAATAATTTTACAAATGAAAAAATCAGTAAAAATTTACTATAAGTAGAAAAATGGCCCGTAAGAGGGTATTGGGTGGAGCCTGTAAATAATTAAAGGCCCAAAACAGAGCCCATATTTGCAACCAATAAACGTTCCAGAGAGTTCCATTGGGATTTAGATCAACGGTCCAAATGAACCGCTTCAAAAGCATTTGATTGGAAATACAGTTAATGCCACCCTCAAAACCTACTCTTGCCTCTCTTCACATTCAGCAGGCAGCAGCAGTAATAACCCAGGCGTTATCCAAAACACCCACCCTTCACTCTGCGTCGTCTTCTTCTTCGTTTTCTAGGTAATTGTTCAACTCTGTTCATTTCTCTACTTTCTGATTCTACTTCATCTTACGAGGATTGAATTAACTCATAAAGCTTTCTCCTTTAACGCTGCCACTGTTGGTGATGATGGCGGAGATTATCGCTTTTACCATTTGTGCTCTTAGGTTTATGCCTTACTCTTCACGTTTTGCTTCTGTTATTCAAGAATGATTTGCTAGAAAAGCTGGCAATACCAGTGTTCAAGCCCTTTGAGTTTGTTTGTAATTAACGAAAATAAGAAAAATGAAGGAAGAAGTAACATTTAATATCAAAATAATGCAATTAATAATGTCTCTGTTTGAAGTTGTTATGTTATGTTCTGTTCTGTTCTCTTACTTATGTTGCCTCATCTGCAGTTTTTTCTTTTGTTCTTCAGCGTAAATGTCGTCAACTTTCGCTGCCATGTCTTCAGTTGGGTCCTTGGCTACTTCAAATAGAAAACTTGCAGCTCCATCAAACAAGTTGTCATCTTTGGCCTCCATTTCTGGAAGCTCTTTTGGAAGGAGGCGTAATGTTGTCCCACACAAATCACGCACTCCTAATGTTTGTGCAATGGCCAAGGAGTTACATTTCAACAAGGATGGCACTGCAATTAAGAAACTGCAAGTAAGTTACCGGGTTTGGTGGTTCTCTAACATATCAAGCGTGCTTTCTTGTCTTCCGATATCTGTCAACTATTACTAACTGTTATATTTGACCTCTTTTTGTCCCAGACTGGTGTGAACAAGCTTGCAGACCTGGTTGGGGTTACACTTGGACCCAAAGGCCGAAATGTTGTACTTGAAAGCAAGTATGGCTCACCTAAGATTGTTAATGATGGTGTGACCGTTGCTAAGGAGGTACGTTTCCTTGCTGTGCTTATTATTTCTAGTATCTATTCAATGTAGAGAAGACTATACGTTCAACTCTATATCTATTACCCCCTAAATGCACTCTTGAATTCCTTGTGGACTTTCAACTTTTTTGTATTGAATTGAATATTTTTTTAATTTTTTTTAAGTTCCTTCAATGTTGCCTTAAGTCATCTCCTTTTTTTTCTATGGGTAGAAGCATGAATGTAGTGACTGATTTGGTGCAAATTCTCAGGTTGAATTGGAGGATCCAGTTGAGAACATTGGTGCTAAGTTAGTGAGACAAGCAGCTGCAAAGACAAATGACTTGGCTGGGGATGGAACTACAACATCCGTTGTGCTTGCTCAAGGCCTCATTGCAGAAGGTGTCAAGGTTTGTACTATGATCCACGGTAGTCCTTTCTCAGAGGACCTTGACATATTATCGGTAATCCTAATACTGAGTTTGAATTTGAAGGTGGTAGCTGCTGGTGCAAACCCTGTGTTAATTACTAGAGGCATTGAGAAAACCTCAAAGGCTTTAGTGACTGAACTGAGGTCAATGTCAAAAGAGGTAGTGCAAATGTTCTCTTTTTCTTTTGTGTATGATGTGATTTGTCACATAATTTTGTGGTTGTGTTTAATGGAAAGAAATGATCTGTAATTTTGATGATATTCCAGATTGAGGACAGTGAACTTGCAGATGTAGCTGCTGTTAGTGCAGGTAACAGCTATGAAGTTGGTAATATGATAGCTGAGGCATTGAGCAAGGTGGGTCGCAAGGGAGTGGTTACCCTTGAAGAGGGGAAAAGTGCTGACAACAGCTTATATGTTGTTGAGGGGATGCAATTTGATCGCGGCTACATCTCACCTTACTTTGTAACGGATAGTGAGAAAATGGCTGTTGAATATGAGAACTGCAAGGTATGTCAAGTTCAAAATAAAATGAATTGAAGTTTATTTCTAGTCGTTGGTTCTAACTCTTTGTCTGCAGCTGCTTCTTGTTGACAAGAAAATAACAAATGCAAGAGACTTAATCAATGTATTAGAGGATGCAATCAAAAGTGGATACCCTATTGTTATAATTGCTGAGGACATTGAGCAGGAGGCCCTAGCGACTCTTGTTGTAAATAAACTAAGGGGTGCTTTGAAGATTGCAGCCCTCAAAGCTCCTGGTTTTGGAGAGAGGAAGAGTCAGTATCTTGATGACATTGCTATTCTAACTGGAGGTCAGCACAAACTTATTGCTATATCTTTCCCTTGTTTCCCGACTAGTATTTAGTGCCTGCTTTTGTTTATGAGGATTGTATGTTACCTGTGATTGATTCCCGTTCTACATTTTTAGCTACTGATGCTGAGATGTATGTTTTGCTTGATTACAGGCATTGTAATCCGAGATGAGGTGGGGCTTTCTTTGGACAAAGCTGACAAGGAGGTTTTGGGTCATGCTTCCAAAGTTGTTCTTACCAAGGATACAACTACAATTGTGGGAGATGGGAGCACCCAGGAAGCTGTAAACAAGAGAGTAGCTCAGATTAGGAACCTTATTGAGGTAGGATTATGTTGCTTTCCCTAAAATAAAATATCAAGGGCATCTATTTCTTGTTGGCCTCCGTGTGTACATCACTGAATATGGTCATGATGGTTTACTTGTGATGTTTGAAATTGCAGGCCGCGGAGCAGGATTACGAAAAGGAAAAACTCAATGAAAGAATTGCCAAGTTGTCTGGTGGTGTTGCTGTGATACAGGTTACTATTTTTGCATGGCAAATTGATGTTTTTAATTGCCTGTGTTTTTCCTAAATAAAAGTTCTTGTAATGTTGAAGGTTGGTGCACAAACTGAAACAGAACTCAAGGAAAAGAAACTTAGAGTTGAAGATGCACTTAATGCTACAAAGGTGATCTATCTTGACACCACTAGTCTGTATTCTCGCCTATCAAGGTTAAAACGAGGTAGTACTTTGTTATTAAAACCTCAATGATTTTCAGGCAGCTGTTGAGGAAGGTATTGTAGTTGGTGGTGGATGCACTTTATTGAGACTTGCTTCAAAGGTGGATGCAATCAAGGAAAGCCTCGACAATGATGAGGAAAAGGTGATTGCTCAGAATGATACACAGTTGTTATCAGTGACTTCAAAGGCCCCTAACTTGTTTGGTTTTGTCCCTTCGTCAATTGGAGAGTGCTTTAAATTGCTTGTTCTTGATAACAGGTTGGAGCTGACATTGTAAAGAGAGCTTTGAGTTATCCCCTCAAATTAATTGCCAAGAATGCTGGTGTTAATGGAAGTGTTGTCAGCGAGAAGGTATGTAGTCCCCTCAGTGATATAGTCAAAGATTGACTAGACTATATTGCCAGTGACCAACTGTTGAGATCTTTTTTTTGACAGGTGCTCTCCAACGACAACCATAGGTATGGATATAATGCTGCAACTGGAAAATATGAGGACTTAATGGCTGCAGGAATCATAGACCCTACCAAGGTGAGTAAATCTAATTTAGTGATTCACACTAGAGATGGAGAATGCATGCATATTTAGCTATTGCCCTTTTTTTCGATGGAAGCTATGAGCAGTTGCACGCAAGAAACTGGTTGTGTTTTGATATATTCGTGTGTTCCAACGAAGAATATGTGTAACTGATCTTCTAATTCTCTTTAGTTTTTGACAACAACAAGCTTTGAGAAGTTGCTTAATTTTTCTTTCAGGTGGTAAGATGTTGCCTAGAACATGCTTCTTCTGTAGCGAAGACTTTCCTGATGTCTGATTGTGTGGTTGTTGAGATCAAGGAGCCAGAGCCAGTACCTGCTGGCAACCCCATGGACAATTCAGGTATGTATGGTCGAATTCTTCTTCTCATCATAATACTGAATGTCTTATTTACTGAATTTTCTGTTTATGATTATTCTCAGGTTATGGTTACTGAGGACATTGTGCAGTAGGACAGGAGATAAATAAGATCAGGGGCCCCAATGGAAATGATTGTGTTCTGATTGGTTTCTCAAAGTTTGTATATTAGATTAAGTTGGGTAGTTGATTGCTGGCGAGTAGGAAGGAACAAGTCGAATGGAGATAATAAGATTCCAGCGAGGGTAGAGCTTACTGGGATACGGCTATGTATTCACTGAACATCTTTCCGAGTTAAAAAAGGGTTTATGAAAGACAAGACTGGCACACAAATTCCATTCTCATTCCAATTGTTTGTTCGTCTTTTCGGACACAAGTGTTGTTGAATGAGTTTAAGAGGCATACAAACATAATATATAACCCTCGAGTGGATACAATTCATTCATGCTTTCAATCCAAAGATGGTCTGGATTGCCAACCATATGCAATAACTCCCTAGATACTCTCTCAAATACAACATCTGTTATCTTATCTGCAGTTCAAATGCTTCCTTCCTTGTAGAGATGGCAATTAGTTGGATTTTAGCAGTTGGTAAAATGTGGACAAGCGAAAATCTAAAGGCGATCTTTAAGTGAGGAGAGATCATTCAAAGGATATGTGCGGAGAGAGCCAAAATGAAGAGCGGAAGAACCAGAAAACAAACATGTTTATGTATGGTGAAATGACATTATTATAAGCAGTTAACAAAAGTTAGTGGTCCCATATGAATATTTCATACAATATACTAGTAAAGAAGAAGAAGAAGATACCATGCATGGTGTGTGTTGGAGTTTGAGGTGATTAGTGTTCGTAGTTTGGTTTTTTATGTTTGTTTTGATCCTTTTGTTGCTACTACTGCTTTACCCATTACCGACTATACATACAGTACAATAGTTACGATTCTAAAGCCAGTTTTGGAAGTGCCAACTTTCTCTCACTAACGTCCTCTTTCTCTCTCTTTTACAGTCCTATTGAAATGAAATGAAAACCTCTCCTTCTTCTCCTTCTCCTTTACGCCGCCTCCCTCACTGAACTTACCAACAACACTTTGCAGTCTCTTTGCGTTCTCTCTTTCTCTCTCTCTCTTTCTCTTTTCTAGATATATATATATATATATATATGTATGTATGTATATTTTACCAAAAATAAGCATGCAAAACTAAGAAACAACAACCAAAATTAATATTATTCCGTAATATAAATTTACAATATTAAATCGTCCTTTTAAAAAAGTAATCTTTTTCTATGTCTTTCTTCACTTTGGTCATGCCTTCTTAATTTTCTCCCTCTAATGCTGCCACCACCATCACCTCTCTCACTGGTATGTTTGCATTTGTCATCACTTCTTAACTCTTCCCTTCTACATTGTTATCTTTTCCTTTAGTTTAATTGGGCTTCTTTTACTTTTGCTGTTTGGTTGACGTGTATCGTCAAAATTCAATCTT
>JANIIA010000003.1:283097-305670 GCA_027478495.1 Erythroxylum alaternifolium
TATCGTCAAAATTCAATCTTCCCTTCATTTTTTCTTCAGTTTTATGTTTTTGATGATCACGATTCTGATTTTCTGGGTTTTCTTTTTTCCAGATTACATTTGATTATTTTTCTACAATTTTTCTGATATTTGGTCTCCCGTTTCCTTTAATACGTTTTATGGGGAACGTGGAAATCTAGGAAAATGTTCTTTGCTATCTTCTGATCATTTCGATGATGGTGATCGTGGCTCTGGAGTGACTTCCGGCCGTTCTTTTCGAAAGGAAAGCCTTGTTCTCGATTTATTTTCTCGAGTAGAATCTTTTTTGGTGCTCACTGATGTTTAGTTGAGTCTTTCTCTCGTATTTTTTCTTCTTCTTTTTTCTTAAACTACTTGATTGCCTTTTCATTGATTTTGTTTCCCAGTAGACTTTGAAATGACAATAGCATTAGAGAACTATCCGCTTTTTAATGTACTATGAAGCTAGGGTGGGTGATTAACATAAACTGGCAACGTTGAGTTTGTTTCACTTACTTAATGATCATCGTTAAACAATGTGGATCCTTAACTGCATTGGCATGTCATGATCACGCTCCAAATAAAGATGGAAACTTTCTAGGTTGATATATTTTGGCTGATGGAGTTAATTACTGTTGCTGTTGACATTATTTTGCTAATGATGATTTCTTGTAATTTAGAATTTCGCTGCCACTGCATTGCTTTGCCTCGTAGACGTTTAACTAGCTTGGCAAAAAGGGGATACTTGGACACTTCCCATTTTTGTTAATGGAAGATCAAAGAAGTGAACCAGAGTGTGATGAGTTTGAGAAGCTTCTAGGAGAGATACCCAATGCCACTTCTGAGAATTCACATTTGGAAGAAGCTGGACCTAGGCGTGCATCTTTAAATGGTAGCTTGACTGCAACTGAAAAACTTCATAGTAATGTTGGCCTCGATGACAGAGCATTGTTAGTTAATAATGCACTAGGATCTCCCACTAAGATGGTCCAACTGGAGGACAAAACTTTACCTGATGACCAATTCTTAACATCTGCATTTGCTGAATTGAACTTCGGTGGTGCAAGTTCCTTGGCCAACTGTAAATCCTCACCAAACTATACTGTCTTGTTGGATTCCCCGTACACAAACAGCACAAAAAAATTCCTTTCTAGTACAAACTCAGCTGTGATGATGGCTGGCCCTTTTCAGTCAGCAAACAGTGTACCTCACAGTTTTGATGAATTCAACAATGCAAAAGCCAGCCACGAAAATACGATTTTGTTAAAATCGGAGGCTCAAGAAGTAAAACAGATGTCTGTTAGTTATTGTCACCCTCAGCCAGTCGAAAGTTTCTCAACTGCCTTACCAATAGCTCGTGGTGTGCAGAGTTTCCAGTTTCTGCCTAATCTGGCTGTCCCTGGTATTGATTATCCTTTGATGTCCGAGCAACCGCACTACTTTCCAGATTTGCAGCCTGGCATTCCTTATTTGCATGGTCAGCAGTTAAATCAACCTCATATCAGGTGCAGGAATATTAAAGACGAACAATATCACAAGATGCGGCAACAGGTTTTGTATATGCAGCAACTGCACAATCAGCGATTAGAAGCTCATCATCATATTCAAGCAACTGATGATTTTGCAACCAGCATAAGCAATCAAAACATAAGACAATTGTCTGAGATGCCATTGTTTCAGCAATCTCAGCAACGTAATCAAGAACCATATTGGAATAGTTATGCAGCAACGAGGGGTTTAAACTTAACACCTCGTGCTGTCCATATTGTGGACAAAGTAGGAGAACCGATTTTCCCAGAGAAGATTCTTACGAGATCCCAAGGGCTGAACACAGTTAAAGCTGTGAAGCTTGATGCAACGGAAGGAAATGAGTCATTACTCCATCTCATCCAAAATGACAAGGTTCTGTCAAATGGCCATCTCTGCCACAACCTGCCTACTCCTAATGCTGGATGCTTTCAGTTAGGTCGTTTAAGTTCATTTAACTTGTCTCCCGAAATTACAAGTCATAAAAATGGAAGTTCTTGGCCCCAGCCTCAGAAATGTAACACTGTGGATGAAGTCACAGGCAAGATATATCTCATGGCCAAGGACCAGAATGGTTGCCGCTTTTTGCAAAGAAAATTTTTGGAGGGCACAACAGAAGAAATTCAAAAGATTTTCCTTGAGATAATTGATCACATTGTTGAGTTGATGGTTGACCCTTTTGGGAATTACCTAGTCCAAAAGCTACTCGAAGTATGTGACGAAGATCAGCGAATGCAGATTCTCTGTACCATCACTAGAAAACCTGGTGATCTTATCAAGATTTCATGTGACATGCACGGGTTAGTTCTCTAGCTCTGTCTCTCGCTCTTTGCAGATGCAAATGTTTGGGCACATGTCTCTGTGGACATACTTGCGAGTCGATATTTTATAGAGTTTTGGTTTAGTTATATCTGAAATGCTCTCTTAAATGCAGGACTCGAGCAGTTCAAAAAGTCATCGAAACACTTAAGACAGCAGAGCAGTTCTCCATTATCGTCTCCTCGCTGAAGCCTGGTATAGTAACTTTGATTAAAAACATGAACGGTAACCATGTTGCACAGCGATGTTTGCAGTACTTGATGCCTGAATACAGAGAGGTGATAACCATATACATACACATTAAACTTCTACTGTCGTTCTATTGAAACTGTCATCCAAAATTTCTTACACAATTTCTCCTTCATGCTTTTTAATACCTTTTAGAACCATTGAAATAAAGGGGAGGGACTGATTAGGTCCTGTTTTCAGTAATATTTAGCAATTGCATGCATCTTTGCATTTGTACCTGGATGTTGCTTTTGTGGATATGGGTGTGTGCTTGTGCTTATGTGTGCATGCATATGGCAGAGGATTCCCAGCATCTCAAGCCCTGTTACTTACATTCTAAGCTTTCAATGCAAGTAAATATTTTCATTGAAAAATGGGTGTGTGTGTGAGAGAGAAAGAGATCAAAGACTTTTCAAGTCAGATTTGTATCAGTTGAGGAGATTAGTAATGTCATTCAGATACTCTTGTAAGATTACAAAACAATTGTCCACTTCCTTTTATGGTAACAGTACTGCCACAGACACAAGTCCCGATCTTTATTTTTATTTGCTGGCTGGATGATGCTTTCATGTCTTGTCTTTTGTGAAGAGACTGTGGATTCTCCTATTAGTAGCTTGATATCATATCACAATGGAGAACCATGCATTTGTATGAGTCCTCATAAGATTGTTCAGTAGGCTCCTGTGCTTTCAAACTAGAGATATAGGAGCTTTATGGCAAGTTATATCAAGGAAGAGACGTCCTACAAATGCATTTACAGCATGACAAAATAATGCATTGAAGCCAACTCTTTTTCAAAATTGATATTAAATACTAAATAGTTCAACATTATGATTTTCATAGCTATTTAAGATTTTACAATATTTAACTTCCTATCTGTTACCATGCTCCTTTTGTATGATGAGTTTGAAATACAAGTTGCAATTTCTTTTGCAGTTCCTTTTTGAAGCAATCACAACCAACTGTGTTGAGCTCGCAACAGATCGACATGGATGTTGTGTACTTCAGAAATGCCTTAGTCATTCTGATGGTGAGCAAAGATGTCAGTTAGTCTGTGAGATCATATCGAATGCCCTCATCCTTTCCCAAGATCCATTTGGGTATCCTTTTCTCATTCTTCTTTTCTTTTTTTGCAAGCCTTAGTGTATCACAAAAAAGACTATTGTTACTTTTGTGGTAGAGATTTTGTCATGTGATAGGTTGATCAAACATCAAAATGATATAAACTTTTGAATGACGAACTGATGTGTTATGCAGTAGCAGTAATAATGATGCTTTGTTAGCTAACTTGCGTCAGAGCCATACACTTGTAATTGTAGCTTTGATTCTTAAAGATCCTATGTTTTGAAAATGTCAAACCTGTAAACTGGGAAGAAATGTAGACCATCGAAGTCCTATTTTCATGCCTGGAACTTATTTGATAGAATCATCTTTTTTCACCTTTACCACATTTTCTTTATATATATGAAACTTTTTAGTCAAAGGTAATTTTAGTAAGTGTCCTTTGACCAGTTGAAATACTTTCTGGTCTTCTTAATTTGCAAGTCACTACTAATGCAAGTGAATACTCATGGAATTTTAATTCCAATATTTGCAGGAACTATGTTGTGCAGTTTGTTTTAGAGCTCCAACTACCTTGGGCAACAGAGGATATTCTTCATCAACTGGAAGGTAACTATGGGGACTTGTCGATGCAGAAATATAGCAGTAATGTGGTGGAGAAATGTCTGAAATATGCAGGTGATTTAAGCCGTGCTCGTATTATTGGGGAACTTGTAAATAATCCTCGTTTGGATCAAGTTATGCAAGATCCTTATGGGAACTATGTAGTCCAAGCAGCATTGCAGTTGTCGAAGGTTAGTACTATCAATAGTTCAATCCCACATTCCTCTCTCGAAAGAATCTGTGTAGTAGCCCTACAACACAGATTCAACTTAATTTGATATGGTACAAAGGAAAATGAATTCATCAGTTATGAACCAAATTAGTACTTTGTTCATTTGTTAAGCAGGGACCCCTTCATGATGCACTGGTGGACACCATAAAGTCCCTTGTTCCTGTGCTTCGCACTAGTCCATATGGGAAGAAAGTCCTGTCTAGTAATAGTTTGAAGAAGTAATCTACAAGTATGATAATGTTGCTCTTTCGCTTGACCATTTTTCTTCTATCTTCTTCCCTTTGTGAATTTTCTTTTATGCTGATTATTGCAGTTATGGCACTCTTATCACCATTAAAAGGCTATTGCAAAATTCTATAATAAATGGGTAAAGAAGAGCTTGGAGCTTGGCTTATTCATGGATTTTGAGGACTTGGGAAGCAAAGGAGCCTGAAAAAGAAGATGGTTTGGTCAATGATGCCTCTTAACAGCTTATCTGAATGTAGCATAGAAAATGAGTTCTTGAGGTTTTCTATCTCCTTTTTCATCTTCCTTATCTTCCAAGTTTTATTATATATCCTTATAGGAGAATATTGTGGATGATTTTCCAATCAATGTGTCCCTTCTGCATAGAAAATAATAAGAATGTTACGATATAGAATTAATTGAGCTTTGATGGGTTACCGTACAACTGGTTTTGGAGGCTGGGGATGTACTTTGCAGGTTGCAAAGACTTGGTTGTTCTTTTCACGTCTTGGTCATCTTTTGTAAGTGCACATCTCGTGTTCATAGACTTCAAAAGTGGCTAGCTTTAATATGTTTTGTCTATACTTTTTTTCTTGTTTCTGCTACATCGATACGAGTTAGATATATTGATACCGGTTGTTGTTTTCTTGAGATAAAATTGATCAGATGCATTTATTGGAATGAGAACAGCACCATCTGATATGGTTTTAGTCAATATGAGTTGCATTTGTTGAAATGATGAAGCCAAATTCTTGTATGGTTTTGTTCAATATGGGATGCTTGAGAAAGTGTATTCATAATATTCACTAAAGAAGATAAATGCGTTAAAAGATTTGTAACATTGATACATTATGTTTTAACTTTTTTTTCCCAAAATCTTTAAGCATGGTATTAACAGTAACTGGATTGTACAATAAATTATCTTCGAATTACTAAATAAATGAAAGAGAAGAAGAAAACAAAAATACTCTACAAGAAAACCCCACATCAAATGAACCAATAAAAATATAAAATCCTGTATTGAACTTGCTTGTAATGAGCACCAAGTGACACGTGGCAAAGGATCATTGAAGCAAAAACTAAGAATCCCATGAGAGCCACTAGTAGCGCACCTTCAATCCAAGCCTCTTCTTCTTTCCAACTTCAAGGCACTTCCTTTCTCTATCTTTCTCTCTTCTTGAGTCCTAACAAATGGGAATAAGAACTCTTCCCTTGCACATACCAACTTTCATTACCTCAACCTATTAAGGTTACCTGCTGAAATTTCTATTTTCAGAAGGAGCTTAGCAACCAAAAATCATGTCTTTAGCTCCAAGTAGCCACCTTTCTCTCTACTCTTCTCCATCATTGCCAAGAACCATCAATTCTAAGCAAAGACCACTCTTTTATTTCCAAGCTAAACACTTTCTATTCCACAACTACTCTCTTTCAAATGCCCATTTGCTTAAACCGGTGAATACCACTTGTATTGTTAAAGCTCAGACATCGAAACCTGAAACAGAAACTGAAGGAGAAGGACGGAACAAGTACGAGGAGTATGAGGTGGAGTTGGAGAAGCCTTATGGATTGAAGTTTGCAAAAGGCGGAGATGGTGGTACTTACATTGACGTTATTATTCCTGGTGGCGCTGCTGATAAGACTGGAAAATTCACTGTTGGTGACAAAGTTATTGCTACTAGGTTTGGTTTCGTCTCTTTGACTCCTTTCCTTTCTTCTACAGTTTCTGTTCCCTGAGACCGTTTCAATTCTATAGAACTTGGATCATTAGAAGCGAAAGCTGATGTTTCCAGGCAGAATTTAATAAGGCTGTAGTCGAATCTTTTTGTTCTCCGGTTATTGCAGTAGATCGGTATAAATGAAAAACATAATCTTCATTCTAGTTAATGATTTAGCTTTAAAAGAAATCAAAGGCAAGTTTTGTTGGTGAGAAAAAAAAAATACATGCTGAATAGTTTAGTCTTGTGCATTTGAAGCTCCTGTATGGAGATTTGATTGATACATTCTTATTTCACATTCAACCTAAACTGAAAAGTTGTGCTTTTTCTATATTTGAGATGACTGAATTTTCTAAGATGACAATTCCATGATTATTTTGGAGTCCTGACAAACATCTGGATATGAACAATGACTTGATGAATTCTGAGCCTTGGTGCAGTGCTGTATTCGGAACAGAGATGTGGCCCGCTGCCGAATATGGAAGGACAATGTATACCGTCCGCCAACGGATTGGTCCATTGTACATGAAAATGCTAAGAAGATTTGGTTAGTTCATCGCTGCTTGATGCATATTTGCTATTTGAACTTTATAATTATGGGTTTATTCTATGAAAATCATATACCATATATAATAAAATGCTACTAGTTATGACTTGGGAAATTTTACTTGTTTTCTTTTAGGGAATACGGATTATACGGGTGAAATTTCAGAGAAGGAGATCATCAGGGCTGAGAGGAACTCTGGTGTGGTTAGCGGCAGAGTGAGGGAAATTCAAGTGAGTAAAGCGGAAGCCCCTATTCATAGCATTTAATGCTAATGGCCGGTTCAATTTCATTTTCTGTTTTTGCTTACAGTAGTATGAACTCAATGTGGATGGTTTCAGATGGCTAATTACTTGAGGAAGAAGGAACAGAAAGAACAAAGGGAAAAGGAACTTCGTGAAGGGCTGCAACTATACAAGTAAGCTCTGGCACTAACCTGTTTTCTGATATTGTATACCTATAGGCATGAACTATGATTTTGCTATTGATGAAGGAGTAACAAGTATGAAGAAGCACTGGAGAAGTTCGAATCTGTATTGGGATCGAAACCAGAACTAGAGGAGGCTTCGGTGGCAAGTTACAATGTTGCTTGTTGTTATTCAAAGCTTAATCAGGTACTGGTCTCTCATGGAATCTTTTCTGTTTATCTGTGACATTCTTTGTGCATGTCTGGAGTATGAGGAAAAGCTATCAGTATATTCTACTGAGTGCAGATTATTTGGACTCGACTACTTCTCCTAACGTACTCGAACTACATGTTTCTAAGAACAGGTTCAAGCTGGGCTTTCTGCACTTGACGATGCTTTGAAAGCTGGATTTGAAGACTTTAAGGTAATTGATTTTTTATAAGAAACCACCTGCATCGTGGTATGACAATTATGTGCCATTTCAAATTATTGATTTTGTTTACAGAGAATACGAACAGATCCTGATCTAGACAGCTTGAGAAAATCTGAGGAATTTGACAATCTTCTGAAAAGATATGATGAATCCTTTATCAATGAGAATGCCATCAATGCTATTAAATCTCTCTTTGGGTTCAACAAGAAATAGACAACTTGACTTTTAAGGTGGTGGTTCAAAGTGGACTTATACCAAGGCAGGATGGTGACCATCTCACTGCCTCAGATGATCAGTTTTCTCTTATGTGACTTCACAGTTTAGGGTGATTTTGGACAAGTTCGCATTGTGATTCTTTTATAGAAATCTGTAATCATTTGATCAAGAGAATGAAGATGACCGAGTGGCCAAAGTAAATGCTTTACTTCTCCTTGATTGTTTGTGTAGGTGCTTATTACATATATTGACACATTTCATGCGTCAGGATATGAACTTTTATAATATTCATATTCAGATGAAACAACACTTTGATTCATATCTCTCAACTACAAAGATTTCCCTTTTAACTGTGTTGATTTTGATCAAGGCTGCGTCGCAACATCCCGAACGGGAATCTGGATATGATAAATTTCAATGCAGCTCCTCTTTCTGTCCTGTGGAGGATTCAATAGACCGCGCCTTAGATCACAAAAATCTGTTCTTCCAAACTTCTTGGATGACTACAAGGACAAGAAAGATGGTTTCCTGAATGTCAAAGAATTGTACAAACACAACTCCTATTTCTCTGATCATCACTGTCAAGGTCCTCTGCTTCGCTATAAAAGAGAGAAGAAAAGAATAAGCTGATATGTAACTAATACGCATCAAATGCACAAGATAATATCGTTTATTATCAGTATCAAAAGATCATAGTTATGGTTCTGAAATTGCGGGTTTTATCTTTGTCATTCTGGAAACCAAGAATCCTTCTGAAAATTAAGGGTAACAAACAAAGGTAACTTAAAATAGTGATCAAAAGCCTCACCAATTCAATTATTTGAGTGTTCATTTCTGAGAACACCAGTATGAAAATGAGGGACGGTCAAAAAGAGCAATGCAAGCTTGAACTCAACAGAATCGATACAAGCGCAAACAGTATGATGCGGTAAACTGTATGCATACATTTCTGTTTCACATTCTTAGAATCTAAATAAAGAATTCAAGCACCCAGCAGGCGATTACTCTATGGTACTTCCAGTTTTGGAGACAAAGAAAGGATCTTTTTGGTTTTGAAAATGACTGCAAAAGCAAATTGCTCATCCATTGAAGAATTAGGGCAGTCTGCATAAGGGTATGCCATATTCCTTCGAAGATGAAAGTCCACAATTTCAACTGAATTTTCCATGATTTGAGTTTCAACCTCCATAATGGGTAGACATGAAAATAAGCAAACAAAAACTGAAGACGTGAACACTTAAAACAAAGTTGCATGTTGAGATGAAGAGTAAGAGCACCCACCTGGGTTGGAATTCCCTGACCTCAATAAGCTCTTTCCCTAATAAATCCATCCACTGCACTCTTTTCTTATCAACTTCTTTCGAATCCAAGACTTCCCTTTTAAGACTACTCTTCAGGAAATTTTCTGTCTTTGTCTTATTTCCATCTACATCTAAAATTTCTTCATTTGTGTCAGAGAATTTGACGGACACATGATTGCTAGAGGAGACATCAGCAACTGATATGGCTGGAGTTGAAGACGGAAGAGGGCTATTTTCCAACTTTAGTGGTCCTGGTGTGTATATGCCAGCAGAAGGCTTGCAAAAGCAAATGAATGAAGGACAATGGATCTTGCAAAACAAATGCCTCATGAACGAAAACTCTCTTCTTTTTCAAACAAAAAACTATGATCTTTGATTATTCCATTTCATAACTCCACTTCAGAAAGCATGAAATTTTAAGAACTTCATAATCATTGAGTTCCCATTTGCTTGACAGCAAATATTTTTGAGAGGTAAATTCTTTGAAGATGGTTTTCAGTAGAACATAAGAGAGACTGATTATCCGTTGGGTTCGAGCTTGGAGATGAAAATAAAAAGGCACATGAAACACTTGGCAACGACCGATAAAACCCAGAAGGTACTCTAGAAATGATGATGAATAGTTACAGTATCCTTCAAATAAAACCTAAAATTTAGCCAGAAAGAGACCTCTTCAGCCTCTGTTTCAGAGAAATAAAAGAAACCTTTTGTTATCCACCAAGATAGGAGACAAAACTATGTAGATAACAAGAAAAGATTATGATACCCCCTTCTAGTACTTCATCTGAATTGTCAATCAACCATGAATGAAGGAGCAAGAAATCTAGTCAGATAGGTGCGAACTAAAAGGGTGGAAACCTTAGCTGGATAGAGAGACAGAAGAAGGAGAGAGAGAGAGAGAGAGAGAGACCGCGCTAGATTTCTTGTAGTAGGAACATTCTGTGCTTCCTCCAAGTTTTAGGAAAACGTAACTGTAGCAGCAATAAATACTCACCGTGTTCTGCTACCTTCGTATGAAGATTAACAATCTTTGGGAGTAAAAAAGGAATAGCCTTTGCATATCCAAACATGAAATGTAAACTTCGTCTTTACACAAGTTGTGTTAATTATAATATTATTTCATAATCTGAATTCGTTAGTACTTGTTTTTCAAGTAATGTCAACTTGAAGTCTTCTGGTAAAAAACTTTTTATACCATCATAAAGAAAACAGGAAAACCTACCAAGAACATTGGTAGTTTCCTTGACCATTTCCATTTCATCAACTCATTTAAGATTTGGCATGAGTTGGTTAGCAAGCAATTTATTATCCTGTTAGAGGGTCAACTTGATAAGATTTAAGGCCAAAGTAAACCAATTGATTAGCACAAACTAGAGGGTTCATCCACTAAACCCTCCTGCTAAACGCACCCAACTTGTTACTAGACAGTTGCTGCCTCCTTAATAAGAGGGAATCTTGAGCTCCTTCCTGATGGGCACAAGCTTTTTCTTTTCTACTTTTTCATGATTGAGAAGGAACATGCACAATCAATTACTCTGGATGACATGATACAACTTTCTAAAGTTTAACCTTTTTTTTTCTCTCTCCTTTTCTCTGATGTTGCTTTGCTTCTATTCTGTAAGAAAATGGGTTTAACATACCTTTATTAGGGTCGTAGCATCAGAATCATTTGGTTATCTCTGCTTTGTTCCCATCATCACATGAAATCCACGTTTAACTTTGGTTGATGGATACACTTTTTGTCTACTCTCTACTGTTTTCCTTTTATTTTTAACTCTTTCAAGTCTTTTTTTTTTCCCTTTATCAGGACATGTAATGGTCAATTTAGATAAGCATATGAACTTACCAGGATATAAATCTTAAGAACACTTCACTATACGCCATGGATGATAGTATAGTAGAGCATCTTAAACAAGTTTTGTCCAATGAGATTCTGTTTTTTTTTTTTTACACTTGTCATGCGTTAGGGACAAGCGCATGCCCAAGTGCATTTGGAAAGGGAAGCAAAGGGCCCTCAACTTTTGCTGCTTTTGTCTTGCGTGATAAATACATGGAAAAAGAACTATTATAATAGTGAATTGGGATTTGATATGTTCACAAAACCGTCAAAAGTTCCCCAAAAAGAAAAAAAAAAAGGTTCTAGACACCGGGGACTTAACGTTGCTAAACAGTGGTGAACTGAGGAAAAATGGATCTTTCTTGGCTTTTGATTGTGTAGGACTAGAACTGACCACAGCAAGAAACAGCTGTGTCTGATAAGAAGCAAAAGTTGGGTGAGCTGAATGTGGTAGGCAAACTACCATGTCATGTGAGCCCCTCGCATTGCCAATGCTCTGTGCTCTGAGATGGATATTTAGTTGACTTACATTGCTCAAGATCAACAGTGAACAGCTTTGATGTTTGTTCATCCATATTAGCTCTCAGTTAGTACGAGGCTGGATAATTCTAGGAAACAGTTTCAAGGGGATTGGCAAGTTCAGTAACCTCGAACTCAAAAAAAATTCCTGAGCTCCGATTGCAGTGCAGACTGGAAGATTTAGAAGCACACAGAGTTGCTCAAAAAGGTTGCATCTTTAATGATATACTGCTCTGATCAAAGTAACCTTCTCAAAAACACAAAAAAGAAAAGGAAATTTGATCGAAACGTTCCACCTTTTGAGTACGTATCCATCTAATTATACAAATCAGACTGAAAAACAAAAAGATCATCATTAAACTATTCCGGAAGCCAAGTTATAGCTCTGAAAATTGGCAGCTGGGCAACATTTTCTCCATCTATAAAGCCTTTAGGAAGCCACAGCAATGGTAGAGAAAATGTTTCGATAAAATGAATACTTAATTATGTAAGAAAGCGGATAAACGCCTCAGTTATCCGTCCACTGAATCTCCTCATCCTGATCTCCCATCCACCAGAAGAAAAAGGAAGAGGAAGAAAGGGGAAGCCAATGCACAAGATATCTATTGTTGAGTCTTGAGGACAGGAAATGCAATAACATCTCTTATACTTGCAGAATTTGTCAAAAGCATCACAAGCCTGTCGATTCCAAGTCCCTGAGCCAAAAAAAGAAAGCTTGGTGATTTGCTTAAAAGAATTAAGGACCAACTCCTTCATTCATAAGCATAAACTGAATAGCTTGAGCCTTCGTCTTCTAAGAATTCATACCACCATGAATAAAGAAAAAGATGCTTTATTGATTTTGAAAACATTCCCAATTGAATTTACCAATAAGGTTGAGGCTGGCTCCAAAATAAATGTCTGCATCTAGCATTCCTATTGGCTATAACTAACACATAAGGCAGATACTAAGCAAAAAGGAAATGTTAAAGAGTTGTCGTCATTAAATATGGAGATCATTTACCATTCCTGATGCAGGAGGCATCCCGTATTCAAGAGCTGTGAGAAAGTCATCATCGAGTGTGACTTCATATGAATCATCAATATCCTTTCTTTTCTCTTCTGCCCCGTTTGCTTCTGAAACAGATGTTGCTCTCCTCCTGTTATGCTGCCTTACTTGCTCTTCCAAGCGCCTTCTCTGCCACCATACATTGGTAAGAATAAAATGTTCGAATAAAATGCTCTATTCCTTGTAAAAGGAACTGGAGCTAACTCACTAGAGGCTTTAACCTGGTGGCTGGGGAGGTATAAAGAGTTTAAAATAAAAGAAAAACAACAGCAATACTTACCTGATCCATAGGATCCGTCAATTCAGAAAATGCATTGGCCATCTCACGACCACAGATGAAGAGTTCAAACCTCTCAGTCAAGCCTACCTGTCTGCTGAGGGAAGAAAGTAGGTTGTCGAAACAGGTAATCAAAAGAAAACTACATTCAAGTGCTTTCTATTTGCAGAAGTAGCTTATATGTTGGTAAAAGAGGCAAACTAGATGTTAGTGTATAAACATCCAGTTAAAAAAAAGGGTATATACTTTCAGAGTTCAAAAACTAGTAAATCAGATCAGACATACACAGGAGATGTTGAAGAATGATTCAGTTGTTAAAAATGTAGTCTTTGTTTAAAGATAAAATTTGGGAGTACTAAGATAGGGTAGTAAAGATAAGATCTGTTATTTGTTAAAAGATAAAATTTGATCTATTAAGATAAAGTTGTTATCTGTTATGATTTAAACATTTAAATTTTTTATTTGTTTGGTTAATCTTTACTGAGATATTAGCTAAGTTTGTTATTTCATTGCCTATATATTTAGGCCTTCAGCGGCAATGTAAAGTGCACCCATCAATAAATTGCCTCTTGCATTACCTTTTTTCTACTCTATTTTTTTCAGTTAGTTTCAGAGATCTTGAGGACGTATGAGTGATTAATGCTTTACAAGCTCAGGGGAAAAGAAAGGCAATGAGAAACCAAGAAAGTGAAAAGATGGTGGAGGGAGCCTATTTGGCAAAGGTTCTGTCATCAAATAAGAAAGGAAACATTCCTCAATGTGGCCATTGTAAGAAGTTTGGTCATGAAGAGAAAGATTGCTAGCATAAAGGGAAGTCTTGATGCTTTAGGTGTAAACCATTTGGACATTAGGAAAAGGATTGCAAGTTTAACAATGAAGAACAAGCAAATACAGTGCAAGTGATTGAAGAAGAAAACCTCTTCTAATTGGTGAGAAGTGTACCAAGACGGATCATAGAGAGAAGTGCTCTATGGAAATAAGTAATGAGAGAAGTGCTCATGTTGAAGAATAGAGAGATGTGCTCTATTGAGAAGATTGGAGGGAAGTGCTCCAAAGAAAAGAATTACGGAGAGATGTGCTCCAAACATTGAAAGGGATGGAAAGTACATCATCAAATTCAAAAAATCCTACAACTTTGAATCAAGAGGGAATATGAAGAATGATTCAAAGTTGTAGGATTTTTTGAATTTGATGATGTCCTTTCCATCACCTTTCAATGGTTGGAGCCTTTGAATCAAGAGGGAATATGAAGAATGATTCAAAGTTGTTAAAAATGTAGTCTTTGTTTAAAGATTAAATTTGGAAGGTAGTAAAGATAAGATATGTTATTTGTTAAAAGATAAAATTTTATCTATTAAGATAAAGTTATCATCTATTAGGATTTAAACTTTTAAATTTTTTATTTGTTTGGTTAATCTTTACCGAGATATTAGCTAAGCTCGTTATTTCATTATCTATATATTTAGGCTTTCAGCGTCAATGTAAAGTGCACCCATCAATAAATTGCCTCTTGCACTATCTTTTTTCTACTCTATTCTAAAATCCAACAGGAGTCATTTTAATATGAAATGTAGTCTGACAAGAGCCAAATCTTACGAGAGTAAAATTGTCATTCCCTACCCTAGACTCCTAATGGATTGCCAAGTATTGGAGAAAATTAGGAGATTAAAAGACAAATAGAAATTAGACAGCTCAAAGTTCATGCATGATGAGAAAAAGATAATCAATAAACACATAACAAAATGTTATTCAATAGGTTGTACCATTTTGCTCAAAAGTTCATACCTTCTATGTGGTTTAGCTAAAGGAGATATTTCGACTGGGTAGTCCAACACAAATGTTGGTTGCAGTAGCTTTGGCTCCACAACAATTTCAAATACCTGTCAAAATAAAATAATGAACAAATCTCCAAGCATATGCATCAAAGTCATCCAGCATTCACAAACAGATACTGATCGGTAGAAATGATTACAGAGGCATTTATCGAGATAACAACCTGGAACTTGGAGGTAGCACAGAAATATTTATGCAAGTATTGCTACAAAAGCAGAAGCGGAGCTAATTACCTCATTAAGTAGGTGGCCAACTGAAGGGCATGCCTCAATTGCAGATTTGTCTTTACCTTCAAGTTCAGGTCCAAGGATTTTCAAAGTAGCACCTTTAACAACTTTAAGATCATCTCCAAGCTCACTGAAATTGATGCCAGTACTTTCTTTCACAAGATTATGCATTGTTTCTCTCCTCCAGGGACGCTCAAGAGAAATCTCTACTCCCTGAATTTATTTGTAAGCTCATGAGCATTCAAAATATGCCTACGTACATCACTTGAGAACCGAGGAGTTCCAATCAAGTGATATTTAACCACAGTAGACATTTAAAAAAAAACTACCTGATATTCAATTGTAAGCTTCCCACAAACAGCAAGAGCACATCGAGTAACAATTTCCTCTGCCATGATCATCATGCTCTGGTAGTCTGAATATGCTTCATAAATCTAGAATCAAGCTAATACCAAAATTCATCAGAATTTCACTTAATGGAACTGAAAACTAGGAATGGAGCATAATTTCTTGAAGTGTCAAACTAGGTTACTAAAAGGGGAATGTTATCACTGGAGGGATCATTCTGTGACCACGAAAGGACACCTCATGTAGTCTAACTTACCTAAACACCATTTCTCAAGTTCTGTTGGCCCTCTTCAAAACCATGAGAATGTTTGGACATAAGAAGCAATAGATGATTACCTCAATAGTGGTAAACTCAGGGTTATGTCGGGGTGAGAGGCCCTCATTTCTGAATATTCGACCAATCTCATATACCTTCTCAAAACCCCCAACCTGTCATTGCAAATATGATTTTTCTAGATGGACATCATAAAGGAGAAGAAAATGCATAGAAAGCAATATTCATTCAGAATAGAGGCCTAAAAGCAAGATTAATATGATCGGTATTGAGAACAGGCAAAGAGGGTAGAGATGATTGGACATAATTTGTACATAATCGGGTAGATCTAGTCCAATGCACCATATTGATAGCATATCTTTTTGCACTTTTTTGACGTTACTAAATAAGTTTTAGAAATCTATAAAGGATTTAGAAGGGTCAAACCTCACCAACATTCTCTTCAAGTGAAGCTCAGTAGCAATTCTAAGATAAAGATCCCTTCCGAGTGAATTATGATATGTCACAAATGGCCTAGCTTCTGCTCCACCAGCTGCTCCCTAGACAATCAAATTAATTACAAACCAAGTTGCAGAAGCAGACTGTATTCGCAAAGGAAAAGAGAAGAAATACAATACTTCAGAAAATTAACAGGAAAATATATATTTAGATAAACCACTGGAACTTTACAAAACAAATACAAATGACAACATTTTGAAAAGATCAACTCTTGGAATTCAGCCCTTATCTTCACACCCGTCTCCTAATCGTTGGCGCTTGTTGAAAGTGAACAAACGATTTTAGCATCACAGCTAGGAATATCTCACAACAAAAATAGAGTCACACCAATAGAAAACAACTTGATTATTTCTTAAAAACCCAAAAATTTTCTTGCATCCCAAAATAGTTCAACCCAAGGTAAAATCAGAGATGTCTAGACCCCAAAGCACTTTGGAGATGATGACAAACCTGCAGAACTGGAGTTTCAACTTCCACAAAACCTGACGATTCCATGGTTTTGCGAATCTCTGAAACAATCTGCCAAATTTTAGTTAAAATTGATTTCATTATACATATAACAAAAATTGGAACTAAATTAGACATAGCATACCTTTGCTCGTTTACGAAAAACCTTAGCTATTTCCTGATTTGAGATCATATCAACATACCTGAAAATTTGACAAGATCACCACAGAAACCGAAGCTCAAGAAATATCAGTGAGATGTACATAGGAAACGAGCAGAGAAGCACGTACTGTCAAGATTTTAAATGTCTATATCATTTAAGTACATAACAATAAGAAAGATTGAACATGTAACACTAAACTGACTAACAGAACACCCTCCAATTTCATTCAATAGAAAAACTGTTCTGCACATGTGAGTACTATGCATTTTAAAGTTCTGCACATATCATGCAATAAAATGAATAGTAGATGTAACTCCAAAAAAAGAAAAGAAATGGCACAAGAGCTCACCGTTGACGATAACGCTTATCCACATCAGTTAGACCATGATACTTGTCCGGGAGTGGAAGTAGTGATTTTGTGAGTATTGAAAACGAATTCACACAAACAGAAAGCTCACCTGAAGGGTATATGAAAAGTTAATATGTACATCCACTAGAGTTTGCATATGAGCATAGTTATAAACAAAGATATAAGCAGCATTTGCAGATTCAAGAATAAATGCAAGAGCAAGAGATTCCAGCAATGCCACCTGCTCTCGAGCACAAAACATAACAGCATAGAGTTGGAAGATACTCTTTTCAGTGAGAGTTTGTCAAAAGATTCCAAAAGCTAAGTATAAGCTGAAAGTTTCACCTTTCTCTGTCCGCTTCATAGAGCCACTAGCACCCAATATATCACCAACATCAACAAGTGTCTTCAACTGCTCAAAGTGCTCATTAGATAGCTTTTCCTTCTCACAGTAAAGCTGAAAAATAAACAAGATAAAAAGAACAGGAAGAAATAAGTTAAGCCAGATAGTACTTTAAAACATAAAAGAACATGGGAGAGACACTTGATATTTTAAATGATTAAGCCACACATAAGCTTTGAAAAAGGATTCAGGAACAAACAGTTACGCGAATAAAAGACATCCAAGTCTTAACTAAACATATCTTAATTCAGGAAATCAGAACTTTTCTTTCATTTCATACATGCATTAGTTAGTTATTAACAAATGTAATTATAAACACTGAATGCATCCACGTAACCAAAAAGAGCAAGAAAAAGTTGAAAAAAGGTGATGCTAAAGATTTCCACATCACCGAAAACCTCCTTCACGTGCATTGCATGAATACTATTGCACAGCCAAACATCAAACAAGCTAACTTCAACATGGTGGGACTCCAAGCAAGCAGTAGGCAAACCTGAATTGTCCCAGAGTCATCTCTTAGAGTCAGAAAAGCAAGTTTCCCAAAAGTTCTGCGAGCAATAATTCTGCCTGCTATGGATACATTATCATTCTCAGCGTTTGACTCCTCGCCATTTGCAAGATACCTGTATATCTCTTGCAGGTCAGTAGCAGTATGCGTCCTATCCCACCTGTACGCATAGGGCTCAAAGCCCTTGCTCCTCAGTTCTTCAACCTACAAAATCAACAATTTGATCATTTAACACAGGTAACTGAGAACGCAAAAAAAGAAAGCACAAAATCCTTGAAAGTAAAAAGCTCCCGGAGCATACTCGCAAAACAAATAATCCCCATAAAAGTTTTCAAAAGGGGGGAAGCATATGATTTTTCAAGAATGATAAAACCATTCCACGACGTAAAGTTCAAATCTTTGCTCTAATATGAACTAAAAAATATCATTTTTGGAGGACCAAGACGAGCAGATAGCACAAATTTAATATTTTGAAGGAAATTAGAATGTTTAAAAACCTTTTTTAATCGAATAGCTCGAACAGCATCACGATCGGATGTTGAGGAAGTAGAAGAGGACGAACGACGAATGCGGCCGGCGGGCTTGGTCGTAGTCGACGAAGCATAGGAAGAGGAGGAGAAGCAGCAGTTAATAACGAGAGCAGAAAAGGGTCGTTTAGTGGCAAAGTGAAGGAGATGCCTAAATGGCTTTGAAGTCAGTGTACATGTCTTCAACGCCTCCATTGCTTTTCTTCTTCTTCTTCTTTATCCACACTTGGGGCTTTAAGGGAGCGGCTTAAAAGCACTTATGTTTTTGTTAGAATTTGGTACGTTTAACGTTTTTTAGTTAAACTAAGGAACGGATCTTAGGATACTACCACTTCAATCTGGATTAAGCTTTTAGTGTCAGAAAGTGAACATTTGGACTCACAAAGGCCGATAGCCTCATTCTATCCCAAACAACACAAGGACAACGCTCTTTTCTATTATTTGAGCTTCTCATTATTGGACTTTTCTTAACAAAAGATGAGCGTAGGATGAAAATGGGCCGGCCCGGCTCCTCTAACTTGTAACCCATATCCGACTCAATATACACGGTTCTGTCATTAAGTCCAATCGATTCAAATCTAACACGTTAAGTATAAGCTTGATGTAATTTACCCTCTCTAAATTACGTTATATGAAAACTTGTCTTTTTCACACCACTCCACTCGAGAATATACTCCAGGCAAGCTAAAAATTGATAAGAAACTAGTTAGATACGACTTGCCAACATCAAGTTCTTTCTTATCCAATTCAAAGGTGTGGTATAGCTACTAGCTAGTGATATCCTTCATCGAGCTTTTTAGACACAAGACAATACAAATGATGAAGACTAAAAGAAGAGAGAAAGGTGCAAAGGCTCCACCTATCTTTTGGTGACCAATATCAAAAGCTAATTGATGAATTGATCCCATTATGAAAAAACATGCAATGATGATGATAATGCTGGATCACTCACTTTCCAACTTTTCATTTGGTTCCAAAGTTTAGCTGTTATACATATATATAAGGATATGATAAGATTCCTTATAATGATTGAGAAGAAAATGAAGAAGAACAAGAGGGAGAAAGGGTCTTGTTAATTGGAGCAAATACATAGTTACAAGCAAGTTGGACCAATCAATGGATCGTCAAAAATATAATAGTTTGGTTTAGTTTGACGGCTTTTGTCTTCCTTAAACGTACTTAGTGCTTGGTCCATACATATATGTGGCTTTGATGTCAAAATCATGGACAAAACAAAGCAACTTACAAGCTTACTAAGCATTCGTTAAAGACGTGTGATTCGTCTTCCACGGATGACGTAGAGAAGGTTAACTTATGTTGTGCTTCAAAACCTACAGAGTATGAATACAAGACATAAAAGCCATGAACAAGTGAATCAAAATAGGTCCCGCTAAAGCGCAGGATGAGATTTTCTTCTTTTTTTTTTTGCTTATGCACAACTAACCCGAAGAACAAGAAGATTAGGAGACAGAGAGGGTCAAGACAAATAAAATAAATGGAGGTTGTCCATTTGTTCGTCCAAACCTCACAATGCAGCTAAGCGATGATAATTGAATTCTGTCCCAATTGCCTGAGCCAGTTGTGGGGTTCGTCCACTTAGCTCACCGACGATCGAACCACCTTAACTCTCTGGTGATCATCCACTGGTTTTGCATGTGAATCTTGTGATGAACAATACATAGTCAGTGACTATTGTAAATCTCAAGATCGCGACCTATATCTAGTTTCAGCATAGTCAGTAGTTATTGCATGTTCTTGTAAAAAGACGTTGAAAAAACCTGGAAGCTTTTGAGTAGTCGTTTAGCTTGTAAAAGCTTCTTCAACTTGGACAAATTAATTGGCTATATATGATACAATACAAAATGTATTATGGTGTTTAAGTAATGTAATGTTTAGTGCATTACTCATTTTCTAAGATGCAATAGCTGTAGAATGTTAAAATAACACAAATTCTACATAAATGTTACATATAAAATTAATCATGTTTAGTATACTAATAAAAATTAAATAATAATTTTAATCAAAGTTTAAGGAATTTGTAGAACCAAAAATAACTAATTAAGAATTTATTAGTAATCTCTTCAAATTTCACCTTACAATATATACATATATTTTTTTTTTGTTACCCACAAGATGTTTTAGGCGGATCTCAATTATAGAAAGACACCTTTAAGTTATCTACACTCAGACTAATACTCGCTCGAGTCGAGTAGGTCTCTTACGAAAGGCAAAATTTTGACTCCAAATTTTAAATGACTGTATACATAAGAAAAATTTAAACCCATGACTTTGCTTAAATTAAAAAAAACATCTTACCAACTGCATCCTAATATTACCTTACAATATATTTTCAAAAGAAAACAAAGTGTAGTGCAATTAATCTTCAATTGGATGATTGTACTAGGAGTTGAAGAGGCCAACAGATAGCAACAATCACCACTAAATGTTGATGAAGATGGCTAACTGTATGACTAAGACTCATCCCCTAACTCAACTCAACCAAACCCAACATACATTACTGCATAGCAAATCAGCCATCATTACAGCGTCTACTAACACTACTATCAACTACTACAAAGTACTAAAATCTTGGTAATAGATTTGGACCTCCGGTGGATAAGATAGGTCTCTGTAGCCAGATGATGATGTGTGGTGTGGTGTGCTGCAGTATAGGTATGGACACAAGCAAATGGACAGATAAGTCCTTGAATCACTGACACAAAAGTACCAAAGAGTCCCAACACATTTCCACACTACCCCTCCATGTGCATGCACATGCAAATGGAATGGAGCCTATAGATAGTCTATGATTATAGATCATTGATATATTTACTGACCAAATTTCTACCATTAGATTCTCTTTTCATCAAATCACTTGGCTTGTTTACACGTGTACGGTCGATGATGTAATCACACGAGTTACGGGTATGAACGAATCACAACTATATTGCTTACAGTTTGGCAAAAACGAGGAGTAATTAGGGAGCTGAAGAAGACGAAGTCCCATTGGGAACAAGAGTTTCTGTTTCTTTCTTTCACTTTTGAACAATAGGACCGTTGGTTGGTCCTGCTCTGTACTTGTTCCCTCCATTTTTTAAAAACTTAATCCGCCATTGAATTGAAACCTCGTGACTTCATCTTTGTAAAACATTTTAACCATGTTCTGCAGTGTAGATGAGATGATCCTGTTCCTGTCAAACTCAATGAACACTCATTCACACATAAACATGGGATGTGAATGTGAATGAAAGAGGAGACATTTCCTTCCAACCGTGTTACAAACATGTTCTCTTCCTAGGCATGAACAAAACATTACATCGGACCCTGAAATAGTTTCATTAAAGGCCAGGCCATGTTTTTCTTTTAACTATCTAGAAATTTGAGCCATACCAACGTCTCTGAAACAGTAAGTCAAATAATTTGACCAGTGATTCCATTGGCTTTTTAATGTAAAATATGGGTTGTTTCCATAATTCCAATCCATTGACCTTATAATATGCAAGAAGATCACACTCATTACTGTTGGGCTAAACACATGACAATTAGAAAATTCATAATTTAGATCAATGCAGAAGAATCTCTGTCCAGAATAACACACAAACGTGGTGAAGGAATAGGATGAGATTCCAAGTTGTAAACCATTAATATTAAAGGTCTCAATTTGCATTGGATGCCTTTTTATCATATTTGTGATGCGGAAGAACAGAAAACCATGTCATTAATGATTAATCAACCCATTTCAATAATGGATACTTCTTGTCAACTGCTTAAGGCTTGGTTTGGGGGAGCGGTGGCGGTTGACAATCTGCTGAAATCAACCTGCTGAAATGATAAGTGCTGAACCATTAATAAATGAGTTTGGGATTGCTGTTTTGGTAACTGCTGAAATGTAAAAATAGGTGTTTGGCAAGTACGGTTGTAGTTGTTGGAAAAAGATAAAATGACTAAAAAGCCCATTGATTTAATAAACTATTAATTGTTGTATAAATAATTTAAAAATATTATT